>LS053936.1:27495-37685 GCA_900241095.1 Acartia tonsa | reverse complement strand
GATATTAATAATTTGATGGTGCGCCAAATGAATCGCCCCGGTTTAAATCACCTATAAACGATTTAAAGATCGAGCTCTAGCTAACGTACGTATCACATGATTTTTTTAATGCTGTTCTTTATATTTTGCTATGATTGGCGAGCATATTCTTATATAAGTACCTTGTTAGTAAACTGTTAATATTTTTTCCTGTTACATTTATAAAACATTATCGTATTCGTAGGTCCTACAAGCATGTCAGGAGGGGGGCCAGTAATGACCAGTGGTGGTCCCAATATGGCTGGAGGTCCCAACATGACCGGTGGCCCTAATATGACCGGAGGACCTAATATGACTGGAGGTCCCAACATGACTGGTGGTCCTAACATGGCCGGTGGTCCTAACATGACTGGTGGCCCGAACATGACCGGTGTGCCCAACATGCCCGGGGCTGTTGGCGGTGGTATGGGTGTTGGCAGTGGTATGCCTGGCGGTGGCGGACCTAGGCTTAGTCAGCTACAGCAGGCGTTACAACAAAGAAGCCAGGTAATCAGACTTCAAAATCAATAAAGGTTACAGAATGAAACAGTTGAATTTCCCTTCCTGTCCCTTTTTGAGAGTCACAGTACTAAAGTGTAGTTGCAGTGTAGTTGCTTTAAATAGTACAATATGAAACAGTGAAGAAACGGTGGCGTTTAGGTCTGAAACCAAAAAGTGGCTCATCTACCCACCCTTCCCTCCCCCATCCCCTTTAGATTTATATCAAAATAGAATAATATTTATATTTCAAGTATTAGAATCACAATAAAAAATAATAAGACAAGTCAATTTGAAATAACCATTTTGCTATAACATATTTTTTTTAGGGAATGGGTAATGTTGGATATCAGATGCGGCCAGGTGGGCCGCCCTCAACTGGTCCTCCCTCCGTCAGTCAAGGTCCCTCTCCCATACCCTACGCTCAATCACCTCAGGGACGGATACTTAAAAATCATATTAATAATCATAAGTGAGTTAACATCAAATTAGGTTTATAACATTAGAGAGGTACAGTTTTCATATTACCTGCTCAATCTATAGAACTATTTTACTACTTAATATAAACTAAGTATCTGTGACTGGCAGGGTCAGATGGGTCAGCACTCGCCTATGGGTAATCCTGTTCCATCTCCTGTTGGCGCCGGGGGCCAGCAGCGCTCCAACAGCCTGGCGCCCTCCCCCAGCAGCCAGGTCAACACACCTATGGGCAACACTGGCAATCAGGAGGAGCGGGAATATCTGGAAAAGCTGAAATCCCTGGAGAAATATATAGAGCCGTTGCGACGAGTCATAAGAAATGATAAAGACAGAAATGATAAAGACAATGAGAAGCTGGCTAAAATTAAGAAGCTGCTTGATATTCTGTCCAATCCTGACAAGCGTGTACCGCTAGTTACCCTGCAGAAATGTGAGGATGTATTGAAACGTATGCAGCTGGACACAACTGACACAGACACACAGGATATAAACCTGCAGGCAAACCCGGACAAAAATCCTCTAATTGATGCTGTTCTTAGACTTCAACAGAACGCTAAGGACGGTAAAGGCGTTAGCTTAAACAACAGCCTGGCTAATACTTTCATCCCGCCGGTTGAGGCGATCCTGGGACAAGAAATCTCGTTACCGCCGCTGCCGCGAACCCCACCGCCAGAAACGCCCAAAGAACGAATACCTGACTTGCTGCAAGGCGAAATTGCTCGTTTAGACGCAAGATTTAGGGTGATGTTCAGTAGTTCGCAGCCGGAATATTTTAGCACAGCCATTGATTTAATCTGCTGTCTGGAGGACAAGGATTTGCCAGCAGTACCGCACCTGCGGGTCTCCATACCGCCAAATTATCCAGACTTTCCGCCAGCTGTTGATTTGGACAACCCTGATTTCTTAACCACTCCTTTCCTACTTGAAGTCATTGAGGCGCTAAGTTCGCGACTTAATCGCATGCCACTTAAGTTTACTCTGTCACAGCTGTTGACCGCCTGGGAAATGGCGGTCAGGTCGGCCTGTCCGCCCTCACATCTCAAGAATATTAATCAACAGACTCCGTTGTTTACTATGTAATTTGATAGGTAGTTCATGTTTATATTTATAATTATTCACTTATTTTAATTTGTAATACCAATGTTTCCTAAAATAAAAAAAATAAAAACAATTTTTTTTCTCAATCGTTTGGTCGATCAGTAATACATGCTCAACTAACTTTGAATGTATTTATTTGCCGTAGCTCATAATTGTTTATGTCTATCGGCCAAAAAATCGCTGGGTATCGATCAATATAACGCATCTATCTAGTTCTAATAATGTACAATGTATTTACATAACCTAAACATTAAACAAACTTAGTAAATATTCATTAATGTTTTATTTGAATTCACAAACACGTCAAAAAAAATATTAGATAGCATTACATTATCTCATATACCTACAAAGGCAATGTCCAATTTTTGTTATTACATTTTCCTACTTTACAATACTAATAGCTAAAGATCACTACAGACTAAAATAACCATCAGGTTCATAATTGTGCCAAGAAGAACAAAAAGTACATTGAAATTTTTACAAATATCTAAAGAGTGAAAAAAAAGTCTAGCAATGTAACTTCAAAAGTGTCTTCGAAACCGATTAATTAGAACCGGTTCTGACCCATACTGTAAAACCATATATCGTATTATAGACATTTTATTAATAACGACTATAATTGTAATAGTTATTTATCGCTTGGTATTATAGACAGCTTTCTGTGGATATCAAAAGGAAAAAATATAATAAAAAAAATAAATAAAAAAACAGTTTTGTTAGCTCCGAAGGGCTGAGCCAACAATTTTTTATTATATTCATGAAAAATTGTCTAATACAATTCTACGCAATTTTTCAGTATGAGTGAGAACCGGTTCTTATCTAGCTGATTTTAATCGGCTTTGAAGCTATAGAAATAACATTTATTGACCTTCAAAACTATTTTTTTTAATTTGTAGAATTGGCCCTATTTTTTTAGTGTAAAACTATATTTCTTTATTAAAGTTTCAATATCATCCCGGTAATTTAGGATTTTATTTTATATTTTTTTAAACTAAATATAGAGTTAAATCTACATCATTCAGATGACATGATCTTGAACTAAATGGTTAAAATGGTCCAAAGTCGGATTTTTAAAACTTTTTAATAGCTTAGCTACTTAATAAATTTAAAATGTATCCTAATTTATTTTATAAAATAAAATGCATTGTAATGCCCAATTCATTTTGATTTTTTTTACATCTATTACAATGTTAAATTATTAGTTAAATAAATTAAATATTAGATAAATAAATAAATTAGCTGCTTAAAAACACACTTTAAAAGCTTATGGCGACAAAATACAAAAAGATACTTTATACAAATGTTTATTATATAAGGACTACACGCCAGGCACCAAAATATTTCAGCGGGGTCTTTTTGAGAAAATTAGATTTGAAAATTTTAAGTTAAATTTTCATCCGCTAGGAGTTACTGCATAATCATGACAAGAAAAGCTAAGATTATTTATTTTAAATTTTGAACAAATTGCCTTTTATAAAGTTCTTCATAAAACCCCCACTGAAGGGAGTTAATTAATGGCCATTTTTATCAGTTGCTTTGCTAAGGTCACGGAAATTCAGCCTTAAATTAATTATATATAGAGAGGTTTTACGAAAGACTTCATAAAAGCAAAGTTGTTCAAAATTTTAAATAAATAATCTTTGCTTTTCTTGTCTGATTATGAGGTAACTCCAGGGGATGAAAATTGAACTTAAAATTTTCAAATCTGATTTTCTCAAAAAGACCCCGCTGAAATATTTTGATTTTACCTGGAATCATCATGGTTTTATGTCTAATTTCACCATACATAGGTCCCAGAGCTCGGCACTTACTTTTGTCTTGATTCAATTGTAGCATGGCGTGATGTCAATATATTCATGTTCATACCTTCTTCTTAACTTATTTGTGGCTTAATTGATTTTGATTTATTTCTATCATGACCCTAGTTCAATTGTGTACCAATTGGGAATCAAATTTTCTACATTTCTAATAAAAAAATGTTTATGCTTTAAAAATGTTGGTTAATTCTAGTTTGTTACAATTATCATTTAGGGAAATGACAATAAAATATATGTTATAAAGTGCATTTATAAATATGTATTTTTAAACTTAAGGATAAAGCACATTCCTACTTAAAATTCAACATTTTAAAAAATCTTTAGTAATAAATTTTATAGAAATAAAATCTTTTTCATGAATTATTTTACTTCTACTAAATGACGCAAATAACTGAACATAGAATAACTTGCGACTAGGAATGAAATTTATGTATAAATGTTTAATGCTTAACTATTTCGACTATCTTTGTCATATCTCAGAAACAAGTATATAATATCTTTAATATTTTAGACTTCGGGTCTAGGGATTGCAGGTTCGAGTCTTGTTTGAAGCAACAGATCTGAGAAATAGCCCAATTTTAATGTCCCTTATTTTATATCATCCTTTACAGCCTCCCCTTTCCCAGCTATTTTCTGAAGTTAAGCCCCTATAGGCTGTTGGCGATACCCAGGGAGGGAGGGTACATTGGGCTGTTTATTACACTAGCTCTTAAAGTTTTATAATAACGTTTTCCTATAAGTCGGCGCAACATCTATGGGGACTTTTACTGATTTTGTATTGATTGGCCCAATAAGTTGAGTGTGCATACGTTTCAACCAATAATTGTAATCTACAGAAGGGTTAATATTTTGCATGATCAATGGGGATGCATGTACACATAGATTTATCGGCCATTGTGATCCCAAAATATTAGTGAATCAATATACTTTGTTCAAAAGAAAACCTCTACTGTTTACATTTAAAATTTTCAACATTTTTTGACATAATAAATAACATAAATGCAATGCTATTATACAGTTTTATTTTATAAGGGCGTGTGGCCTAATGGATAAGGCATTGGACTTCGAATCCAGGGATTGCAGGTTCGAGTCCTGCCACGCTCAAATTTTTTCGAAACAAACCAAAACTTAATCTGTAAATTCTTTATTAAATGAGATGCTAAGTTCTAAATTTTCTTATTCAATACATCTACAATATATAATACTATCTCTCTGTCTATCTAACTATCTATCTACCCATTTGTTATAACCTTCTATCTATGTATTTATCTGTCTGTATCTTTGTCTGTCTATTTGACTTACTGACTGTCTGTCTGTCTGTCTATCCATCTATCTATCTATGTGTCTAACTATATGTCTATCTATATGTCTAACTATGTGTCTATCTATGTGTCTATCTATGATTCTAACTATATATCTATCTATGTGTCTATCTATCTGTCTGTCTGGCTATCTATCTATCTATCTACTACCTCTACCCCAGCGATGACACTGCCAGTATGGATACTGTCTGTCTATCTGGCTATCTATCTATCTATCTACTACCTGAACCCCAGCGACGACACTGTCAGTATGGATACTGTCTGTCTGTATGTCTGGCTATCTATCTATCTATCTACTACCTGTACCCCAGCGACGACACTGCCAGTATGGATACTGGATCTCAGCTGAACTCTCTCGTTGGGCTTGTGTTGAATCGGAAACATACTACACGTTGCCTACAATATTTCAAGCTATTTCATCAATGAAAACAAGAACTATTTTGTCCATAAAAAGTCGTCTGTTATGTTTAAATGCGCTATACATATAAAACCAACCAATAGAATACTTTTTTTCATGAATAAAACTAATAATGTACTTGATTTTGTAAAAGGTCGTCTTGCATTGATTGTTTTCTTATTATCATGAAGAAACCTTTACATTAAGCCCAAAACTCACCATGACGTCAAGAGCCATGCTGGCAATAATACTGGCATGTCTGTCTCCGTTCTTATCTGGAACTCCCGAGGCCACCATATGAGAATCATTCACCGTGTCCACCTTCAAAAGAATATAACTTTTTTATTTATTCTATGAAAAGGCGTTGCTACAAAATATCTAATTTACAAAAGACATAGTCCTACAAAAGCCCTAAATAAAATATAACATAAATAAAATATGACAACATCCATAAATCCTTTTGTAATTATGTCTTTTGTAGCAACGCCTATTAAAAAATGTTCGACTGAAAATATTTAAACCTAGTAAAAGTGTCTGACTCTGATTATGACGTAAAAAAAATTAGCCAATGAGAGGCCAGTATACACTGTAATTGACTAATGGTAAAATTTATAGTGGCCTCTCATTGGTTAATTTTGTTTGACGTCATAATCTGAGTCAGCCACTATTACTAGGTTCAAAATATTTTTGTGCTGTAAAAGTACCAAATTTTGGCAAGCCCTATCAAAAAATGCTTATGAAAGATCATTTAATTGTCGGTTTTTTTAGGTTTTCAAAGTCGGGAAGGATAGGCATGGACAATTTATAGAGTGGCTGCTTTACTGAAAATCTTAGAGTCTATTTGGTCTTTGGATGCGTTATTGGCAGAAAAACTTCAAATATATTAAATTTATATAGTTTTTGTAAGGTGTATTTTTAATTTAAATTATTATACATATGACAACATTTTTAAAGTGAATTTTAGAATAAAATTGGATACAATTAATCATAATACAAAAATAATAATAGTTTAGGGCGGTGAATATTTAAAAAAAAAAATGAAATTTACCTTAAATACATCATATTTTTGTAAACAGTAGTCAAACATCTTGTAAAATGCGTTCAGAAAGAAAACTAACTAGAAAAAAAATATTTTCATTTAAACTAAACTTAGATGTCAAATATATTAAAGATTGCAACGAATAGGGTATAAGTTACATGTTTAACATTGATTTAAAAACACTAATCAATGGGATCGCACAATATGTTTCTGAAATCAACAATATCGAGTTAAACTAAGCAAGCGTTTTAAGTTTTAAATTAGACCAACGATTTAACCGAAAGAAAACCTTTATCCATATGTAAAAATAGCAGGATGTCTTTCTGTGTGTAACAAAGGATCTCGTTAACAGCTGAACCGTTATGATTCTCCTATACAGGGAAGCTTTACGTAGGTTCATGAAAGGTTTATAATCATTTAAGAGTAGGTTACCTTAATCTTCCCAAAAGAAACCGCCCCTAGAAACCCTCACCCAAAAAATTCTCTCCATTATGAGACTTTAGAGAGTCTCTAGTAGTATAGCAAGTAAGACTTATAAAGTAGATTTGCTTTTGAAAACAAGAACGTACTACACACCTCATGAGGAGAGCTGTCTTCAACAATCTGACTAAAGTCCACAATATCTGAGAAGTAGATGGTCACAGCATCGAATTTCAACGCATCCAACTTTTTTCTCCGTTGTAAATCCTGTAAAAATTGTTGAAAATGAAAACAAAAATAAAAGTAAGTTAAGATATTTTGAACATTAAAAAAACCTTGAGATCTAGCAACATTCATGTAGTTTCCTTTAAAAAAGAGGAAGCTCAATTTGAATATTTGTTATCGTTAAAAAGCCCTAATATTCATTTTTCATTTATTAACATCAAACGCTTTGAAAAAGTCAGTTTCAACTGTTTTTCTAGAATGTTTGTAAATGTACAAAACAGAAGATGATTAAAGTCACTCCACAGATTATGACGTCATACGATAGAATAGCCAATGAGAGGCCAGTATACACTGTAATTTACCGATGGTAAAATTTATGCTGGCCTCTCATTGGTTATTTTATCGTATGACGTCATAATCTTTGGAGGGACTTTAATCATCTTCTACAAAACACCAGTAATTATGTTGACTTCTTAAAGCTGTATTCATAGTTTAAGAATGCTTGTTCTTTAATCGTGTTTCATATCAATCTTAGCTGGATCTTTAAATGTGTAGCCGTTGCCATTGCCGCTGCCAGAGGTACAGCCACTAACCTAATAGCGATCTTTAAATCAAATTGGCTACGCGTTCTTTAAATCAAAACCACTTTTTGAATTTTAAGTAAAAATATTAAATAAGAGAACGGCTACGGCAACGGCTACACATTTAAAGATCCAGCTCTGTATGCTATATACTGTATTTAATGCATTTTAATATTTAAAAATTTATCTATATCTTCTACACGATCCTATTGGCTGTTTACCTTTGCTATAGACCTCGGTAACATCTGATACGTCAATGCGTCCGCCTTCTTCTTCTCCATCTTTAACTCATGCGCCTTCTTTGTCAAGGATAGCGAAAATATCTGGATGGTTACTGTGGCATTCCTAAATACATACATTTTTTAGTAGCGTAGCTATGTAATTTAGGTCGGTTTGTCGGTCAATTTGTCTGTCAAATATTTTACAACTTTTACAACTAACATGTCGGACCCATATACAAACACACACAACTGCATTAAATCTAAACTTAGCTAACTGTTTTGTCCCAGCTTATACCAACAACGAAATTAATTCGGGAAAATATCACGAAACCTTTAAGTGTTTTTCAGCTCCCGTTGGGGGCAACGCATAGTAGAATTGACGACATCTCCATCTGCCCCCCAAAAATTATTTTAGATGTATTACGCTTAAGGGTTACACCTTATTCCTGGTTATGTACTTTTAAATTGCATTAAATCATAGAGTACTTTTTCATTGAATGCCCCCATTCAATACAACAAAGAATCTCAATAATTCGTAGACTTTGACCCTAAGAGCTAGTTAATATTTAGAATAGGCATTTATTGAAGGTTTTAACTTTTGTTGTCCTCTCCCACCCTTGCAGAATTATTCCTACCTGACCAGAAAGATGATAACTGGAGAAATAACCAGAACTAGGACTAGAACACCTATTTCTAGGGATTATTATTCCTATCTGACCAGAAAGATGATAACTGGAGATATAACCAGAACTAGGTCTAGAACACCTATCTCTAGGGATTATTATTCCTACCTGACCAGAAAGATGATAACTGGAGATATAACCAGAACCAGGACTAGAACACCTATCTCTAGGGATTATTATTCCTACCTGACCAGAAAGATTATAACTGGAGATATAACCAGAACCAGGACTAGAACACCTATCCCCAGGGCTTGTTGCTGGTTAGCCGCGTTCAACTCATTGTTTACTATCTCCCTATAATTAAATTTTTTTAGCTAAATTTACAAATATTATTTGGTTTTATTGTTTATCTGTTTTATAGATGTTTTAAAAATATCCTTATCTTTATTATTTTCTAAAGAAAAATAACATTAAAATGTTATACGGGGATAATAAAAGCAAATAGAAATTTGAAGCATTTTATACTTACCGCAATAAAACCGATCAAAACACGTTTTACAGTGGCTTGTAAAGTAGCTTTGTTGCTAAAATCTTAATAGTTCTTGAAAAAAGGTTAACTTACACTATTCTAAGTCTAAGATCTCTTAAAACCACTCTCAAATCTTCAGTGTAATTGAATGTTGCCTAAAAAAGAATACATCAAATTTTCACATGATGAAAAAGAAATAAAATTGACAGAAATTTACATAATCAACGTCATTTTGTCGTTTTTTTTTTAATGATAAAAGGTCCAATAAAGTGATTACAGTGATGAAAACTAGTATCTTATTATTCAGTACAAATAAAATAATCACGGAACATTGGTTAGAAATAGAGTAACTGTTCTTATAAAATGTAACAAAACAATTTTAACCACTATTAAAAAATTTTAAAATTCAAAATGAATATTAAATTCTAAAAAATTGTAATATAAAAATTTCTCATTCTTGCTAGTTTCTTAAATTGTTTTTTAATCCATATAACTTAAGCAAGGGTGTGTGGTTCGAGTCCTGTCACACTCGATATATTTTTGGTTCAAGCCAAGAGAAATTTCAAAATCTTACTCTTACAAAACAAAATTAACAATTATACAAATGGTTTTATTATTACGGGGATCTTATACCAGATTATCATGAAGTAAAACATGTAGCTGGCTAAAATAACAATCCCCCCATCCACCCACTTCATCCGATCCCCTCCTCTCTTACTGCGGGAATGAACTGACCAATAAATGATGTCCATGTTAGCAACCTTAATTGACGACAATTTTTCTCCATTTATAATATCAACGTATATTGTATATCTATTAGAATACATCTACTAATAATATAAAATTTTTCGAGCGTGACAGGACTCGAACCTGCAATCCCCAGATCCGAAGTCTGGTGCCTTATCCATTAGGCCACACGCCC
>LS053936.1:5860-17474 GCA_900241095.1 Acartia tonsa | reverse complement strand
CCCCCCCCCCCCCCCCCCCCCCCCCCCCCCCCCCCCCCCCCCGCCCCCCCCCCCCCCCCCCCCCCCCCCCCCCCCCTAAAAGGGGGATTATCTTCCTTGGAATATTAAAAAAAAACAATATTTTTGACCCCCCACCCCTTTCCCCCTGGTGGACATAATTATTACATATTTTTGATCCACCTAAAAAAGTAGAGCTTTATTTATAGTACTCATGAGCGTGTTGATATATTTTATCCTAGAACACATAAACCAAACCTTTTCATGAAAATTACAACAAACTGGCGTGCTCCCTAAAATTCTCTAGTTAAAAACTGAACCTTCTTTTTAATAATTAGGGGAGTTTATTATTTCGGGTGAGGTTAGGTTATATTGGGTACTTGGTAGCCTCACAAGGTTATGGAACTGCAGGTATAGGCACTGCAGGGTTGGGGTATGTTAATTGGTTACGCTGGGTTAGGGCCCTTCGCAGGGGATTTCCATGGGCCAATTCTATCCCCCCCCCCCTTTGTTTTCAATCTAAATCAAAAATAAGGGAAAAGTGAGAAACACCTCAAAAAAACATTATTTTTTTGTGGAACAGAAATTTATATTATAACAAAGCTTACAAATAATTGAAGAAAAAAATATTCCACATTACTTGGATTTTATGATTTTTTAGACAATTTTTAAAATTTAGGCTTGCAGTTCTTCAATAAAGCCCAAAGAAAATCATCAACGAAAAGAACTAAATGTTCTAAATTTCAAAAGGTTCGGGTAAGCCACCACCATTTTTTAAAGCGTGGTTTCTTTTTTGTTAACGACGGATGTTGGGCTTTAGGTGGAGGGGGTAATTTAGAACCATGTTTTGCACTTTCAGATGAACCATCTTTTATAAATATACGTATAAGGAATGAAATAGTCTAAAACAAGGATAATTATGTACTCATGTAGCACAACATGCTCAAACAATTTATGCAAAAAGAAATAATTAGTGTTCATGCTACAAACATAAAGTGTGTTTTTTATCTATATTACAAAGAAACACGATGTCTGTCCGTCTATCCGCCTGTCTGTCTGTCTGAAGCTTAAGATCTCGGTAACTGTTAAATCGATTGGACCTACTTGTCCTGTGGTGGGTTTAATCTATTTTATTGGAAACGAGAAACTGCGTAACTATTTTGATACTGAAGTCTGTGTGGAAGCTGTAGTTTTAACTTATTAGAGACACGCGGACGTATTTACGTACCATAGTTATAGAGTAGCTAAACCCAAAAGGGGGGGGGGGTATGTTTTTACGTTGTTGGGGGATGATGGGGGGTTGTCACGACTATTTTTTGTTATATGTGTGACACTCTCTAATGTTAAAACCAAGGGTGGTCCGCTTACATCTTTCTTACGGTGTCACATCACTTCCATAGTGATGTAGTATGAGCAAACAGTTTAAATTTGGCAAATTAGCATATAAACCAAGACGACAACATTCATAAGTAGCTAAAATAGTGGATGGACATAGAGAGTTATAGAGCAGATAGTTACAAAAATAAAGAACAAATAAAAAACCCCGCAACCTTACAAAAATAAGCATTTTTATCTTTTGAAGCGTGACTGACACACACCAGGATCAAGTAAATTATATATTATATATAATACTATTTTATAAAGTTACTAGCGGCTACTGGGGGAGGGGGAAAGTCGACCTCATCCCATTTTAAATTTGAGTTTCAAAAAGTAAAAAAAATATTTTTGGGAGGGGAGGGGGGTGACGACTCCCTCTTCAAAAATAGTTTAAAACTTTCCAAGGACCTATAAGAAGCTTCACTGTGAAGAAGAACAATATCGGTTCATCTGTTAGCGAGATCCTTCGGGACAGACAAAAAACGCTTACTACTTTCTATAATAGGATAAAATTATGAAGAAAAAAAATCACCCATTTATCATAAATAACAGCCGAGAAAATAACATTTCCCACAAGGATGTTCTATAATGAGAATTTATGGGAAGGCTGAATGGGTAGTTTGTTCTATAAAAATGAATTGGAGTCTTTTTAGTTTAATAAATGTTATTATTTACGTATGCGATAGCACACCCCACATTTGAAGAGTACCTAGAAAAATCAATATGACTTTAAATTTTCACTTTCTTTATTGATAATGATTACAGTATTCTCTTTAGAATGCTGCAAAGCCAATTAATGGAATCTGTACAAATAGTTATTATTTATTAACTGAAAGCTTAAAAGCAAAATAGTTATCTTTAGTTTGACTATCCCTTTTCAATTAGCTCAGGATATTAATATTGAACTAGAATATTAAAAAAATTATGATCTTTAAATTGGTTTATTTATATAAATTCAATCTTTCTTTTATTAGTGCCAATTATTCTATAAATCAAAACCAGACTACCTAGTAATTAAATTAGAAATATGCTTAGTATTTTATATTTATACTAGCGGCTACGCCCCTAGAGGCTTCTAGGGGCACTTGAGGAGGGGGTAGTTGAATTTGATACCAAATTTTTATTTTAGATTTAAAAAGTAAACAATTTTTTTGGTAGTTTTTTTTTATCTAGGGCCGATTTCTCCTGGGATGTTGGTTATACCCTTCCCCCAAATAGTTATAAACCTTCCCAGGAACCATGAGAAGCTACCCTGTAAAGGTAACCCGATCGGTTCAGCGGTTAGCGGTAACATACACACAAACACACAGACAAATAAACAAACAGGCATCATGTTACTTTATTATAAGGATTTCTTTAAGCTGCGTAGTATCCGTCGATGTATAAAAACATGCTTGTTAAAAGTGTATGACTTGTCTAAGATTATGTAGATAAGACAAAACATGATCATGTTAGCCAGAGAAATCTCTGCCTCACGTCAACTTCAAACTAACATCACTATTTTAAACTCATTTGACAGAGATCGTCAACTGCCAACCCACATTATTAGGTAGAGTTTAGAACGTTTGGCCGCGTAATCATGTACTTCATTAGCAAGATTTGGTTTAGAAATACACCATAAAAATATATGATGGTGTATCCTGTCCTATAGAGGTTAATCCGGTTAATTACCACATAGCTACCAAAAAAAGCCATATATCTTCTAAAATTTGGAGGCTTGATAATGCCTAATAAATTTGAATCAATATTTACCGCCATCTTTAGGATCTTGTATTAGATATAAAAAAAACGATGATCATATTTTGCAACTAACTCATTCCCAGATCTTTAGCTGTAGACAAAAATCCTAACTTCTTCTTATATGAGGATGCAGAAACACATTTATTCAAACAATTATGATCATATTTGATTTGCGGATTTTTAGATGCCATCATTTTCTATGGTATTAAGCGGCGGAGTATCGTTGCTTGTTGGCGGCATTATTGAGGCTGACAAGCCAGCAATTTTAACCATACACGTCTTTCAATCTTTCTTTTTTCTATCCTTTATCTTTTGAAATCTGTAACTCATTCACAACTTTCAACTTTGGTTTATATACCCGTCAAAACCTATACCATTATTTCTTAAAGGTTGTCTGTTTGTCTGTTATGCAAATGAGAGAGGTAATATTTGGATTTAAAGCCAAGTGGTTTTTTTAGAAGACACAGTTTTTGGGAAAATGTAACACAGACGAATCTTCCCTCAAATTCCCTTAAAAATTCTAAAGCTAACAAGGATGACAACATCCAAAAAAGCAAAGCTCTGAAATTGAATGACAAACGAACATTAACATTTGTATAGTGTCAGAACTGAATACACAGATTATTATTGCATAAGTATAAACAAAATTGTAAGCAAATTTGTTGCAAAACTGCATAAATACATAATACTATTTCAGGACATACTTACATTTTTAGGACTTGATTATAGAGATGAATAAAGAATTGAGAATTCAAATATTGAGTAAAATTAACTTTTTAGGTCTTAAACTATTCTGTAAAATAATCTAGAGAAGTCAACCAAGACTAATGATGTATATATTTAAAATAATCGTATAAAATACAAATCTAATAGGACGATTCTATCAATACAAAACTTACCTCTGCCCACATCAAGCAGGTTGACCGCCACTTGTGGTACAAAATTCTTGCTCTGGTCCAGATACTCAAATCCCAGGGTGTCATGCCGGATAAATTGTACATAATTGTCATGTGTAATGCTTCCTTTACCATAATATCTAAATATAAACATGTGCATTACTGATTATAATACAGACCATCCTAAATCATTAAGTTTAAAAGTCGGATAAATTGGATGTAATTGTCATGAGTGAGCATGTTTTTTACTGACCAAACTATGACACTCTTTTACCATTTTTATGGTCAAGAATCTTATTGAAGCTGGTACTAAGCCAGTAGTAATTTTACTCTTGCTTGGTTTTAAAGAAGTTGGTCATAATAGTGATTTCAATGCAAGAAATATAAAAATAAGCTATAATTTGCATGACCAATTGTCAGCCCAAAATAAGAAGAACTGAAATAAAATAACTATAATTCCAGTATGGCTTCGAAACCGGTTAATATCCGCTGGATTAGATCCGGTTCTCTGCCATACTGAAAATAAAGTATAGCGTCGTATTACAGACAATTTTTCACTAAAATAAAAAAATCATAAAATTAATACCAGTTTTATTAGCCATTCTGGGCTAACTAAACTAGTTTAAATCTCATATTTTTTCATTTAAATATCTGCGGAAAACAGTCTATAATACGATGCGATAGATATGCGATTTGTCAATGGGTCAAACTATATTAGTAAATGTGTTTACCTAACTTTATAAGATTAGTTTACCTGATACCATATACGACAGCTATGCCTATGTTCTCTATAGCTCGTAACAAATTCTTGTATGCTATCAAATATCTAAAATATGATTATTTTTTGCTGTTTTCAACATACAAACCATGTTTTAAATGATTTAAAATAATTAACTTTTTTTCTTGCTAAAGGTTTAGTCGTGAGACCTTATGTTAAGAAAACGTAATAAATTAATCCTTTTATAAAAATAACAGAATGTCTGTATGTGTAAAAATACCCCCTCCCCCCTTCCAAAAAAAATAGTTCATTTTCCCTTTAAACTGAAGTGGACCCCCACACTATATCATGAATTCCTCGAGGTCTCTTGGTGCGTAACCGCTATAAAAAAAATGCGGCAAAACTTAATGTTATTAAAAAATCAGACGTTTAAAAGTAAGTTTGTCTTTACCCTAGTTATAGTTTAGCTACGCTACTAAAATACTAAAACAATACCTCCAGACGGCACTGCTGTTAGTGCCACGTATGTCCTGTGAAAGATGGTTCAGAAATACTCCGTCAGCCGAGTTGTACCAATTCAAGATGCTCTGCAGATTAATTATTTATCCTTTATTCTTCAAGTAAAATATCACTCCCCCAACTCTTTAAATCACCAAAAAAATACATATAAAAACAATAAAAATCATTGTAGTTTTAGAAAACTATGAACAATTTGAATAAGGTTATTTCACTCAAAGTACCTATCGAACCCCACCTCCTTATTTTTGAAATAAGTGGATAATAAGGGGGAAGTTCTTTTTTCTTTTCCAAGCCCCACAGAGGCCCTAATCCTGCATGGCTACCCAGTTCTCAATATAATAAAACCTAACCTGACATCCAAACTGGAGTTAGTGGGAACATAAATAACCTAATTATAAGGTAGCTGTGCTGCTAATATAAAATATTAGTTGGGGAATGTCATCGTCCACTTGCAGGATAAAGGTAAGTTGCCTGAATATCTTCTTCATCCTGGCTGATACGCTGTCTGAAGTCCCCGTGTCGAATCTGGAATCTAAGCTTGCTCTTAAACAGTCTAAAACAAAAAAGTGTTGCTTTAATGATTTTTTTAATATTAGTTGCTTAACCCCTATCCTTTAGGGCGGGGAAAGTCAGGGATATAGCATAAAACCATCGCAATACATTTATAAAGTTATTTAAGAGTACAAATACATAATTCAAAGCAGAAATTTCTGATATATAATTCAAAAGAACGTGTCCTGACACTTTTGATTGAAAAATAACTTGTCCGTGTTTTTAGTAAGTAGTAGATGTAAAATGATCAATAGAATTTAGATATACAATAGTTTTTTTTTGTAGACCTCATATTTTTAAAGTAATTTAAGTTTTTAAAAACCATTAAGTTAGTTTTAAGGTACTAAAACGCAACAAAAAAAGAAGAAAATTGCCATTATGAACAAAAATAGTAAGGTCTTTAATTTGACACCTTACTTTTTAATTCTGTTGAGTATTATTGAAAAAATCTATTTTGTTGAACCCCATTTAAATAAAAATTTGACCTTTGGGAGCTCGTCACGAATGGGTTAAAAAAATCACAAAAGTTAGGACAGGTTTGACTATTCCCTGACTGATCCTTGATGAGATTTTGATCTCTTGCTACTTTTATTTTGGCGCCTCTTCTATTTTTATTTCAATAGCGGCTAAGCTCCTAAAGGCTCTTTTATCGAATAGGCAGGAAGGGGCTAGAAAAATAGGTTAAAACCATCCCAAGGCCTTTATCTAAAAATAGAATGGCATAAAACAATTACAGGAGTTATGTTAAGAATACCTTAAAAAGGTACCTTAATCAATTTTGAAGTTATTGAGATCTTAAGTCGCTGACAAAAATCCTTATAGTATTAAGGTAAATAATAGTTCAAAAGAAAGCAAAATCCGTTGGGTTGTAATAACAAAAACATTTTACCTTGTATTTTCATTGACAGCCATCTCAGGCCAAGGCATTTTCTCCAGCGCATTGTCCGTTATAGCAAATCTTTCAGATAAGTTGAGTCCGAGGGTCTGAGTACCGTTGGTAAATATGTTGAAGGCAACCTAAATACAAAATATAGTGTATAGTAGCGTTGCTTCCTATAACTTAAGTAGAGTAAGTACGTTTCATTTACAGAGTTGAAATAATCTACAAAGACTTTTAAAATGCTTTTGGTTCTAGTTTTAAAAATGGTATATATAATGAAGTATTTCTAAAATATATTACTTTTAAATGGTGGTTGCCAATTAAAGTATTTAAACTTAAAGAAGGCATGACGATTTGATTAAAAGACTTGTATAATAGTTTTGCTATTTGAAATTCTTTTAAAAATATTGATACCTCTGATCTTTCTCTTTGCATGTTGGTAATAAACTTTTCCAGAAGAGTAGCCGCGTCCACCTTTGCACCTATTCGTTCTACTTCTCTCTTAAAATAAATTGAAAGTAGTAAGGTTTTTTGTTTGTCAGTTAAGTTTCCGCTAACCAATAAACGGATTTAGTCCTCCATTTTGATGAAAGTTCATATAGATGGTTTATGCTATTTTCCTTGGATTTCCTCACCTTGCTACTACAGAGACCCTAGATGATGCTAGGGGCAAAGTCATTTTCATTTGCTCCTATTTCTAATCAAAAAATATTTACTGGTAACAGAAAATTTGCACGTTAAAGCTTTTTCAATGATTAAAAAGTATTTGTTTGATTCATATGATTATTATGAAAAATGAATAATTTTACCGAGACTCGAACCTAGGCTGTTTTTCTTTCATTAAAAGCATATAAAATAATTTCATGAAACTGGAAAAGAAATCAATTGTTGAAATATCAGAATTTATCAATAATGCAACCTTCTACTAAATGTGATTATTTTAAAAATAAGGTTTGTTGTATAAAATTATCGCTATAGTAAATTGTTAAGATTTGTAGAGTTCTATATAATCAAGGCTGAAAAGTTAGTACATAATAGACCCTGAAAGCCCTTATTTGTGCATTATCAAAAGTTTAAATATCTTGTTCTCTATACATTTCCAAATCAGAATATAAAAATCAAATTGACATAAATTGACCCTTTTAGGGATCATGAAGTGTAAAAGGAGGAGCAGATATACACAAGTAAATGATAGTACAATAAGTTGTTCAAGGTTGTAGAGTACTGTATGATCAAGGCTGTAAATGACAGTATAGAAAGTAGTTACAAATATACAAGGAATACCTGATAGTGCAGTAAGTTGTTCAAGGTTGTAGAGTACTGTATAATCAAGGCTGTAAATGGCAGTATAGAAAGCAGTTACAAATATACAATGAATACCTGATAGTGCAGTAAGTTGTTTAAGGTTGTAGAGTTCTGTAAAATTAAGGCTGTAAATGGCAGTATAGAAAGCAATTACAAATATACAAGGAATACCTGATAGTGCAGTAAGTTCTTCAAGGTTGTAGAGTTCTGTATGATAAAGGCTGTAAATGGCAGTATAGAAAGTAGTTACAAATATACAAGGAATACCTGATAGTGCAGGAAGTTGTTCAAGGTTATAGAGTATTGTATGATCAAGGCTGTAATGGGAAGTATAGAAAGCAGTTACAAATATACAATGTATATCTGATAGTGCAGTAAGTTGTTTAAGCTGTAGAGTTTAGCTTATCTAAGCTGTAAATGGGAGCATTAAAATATATACAATGAATACTTGATAGTGCAGTAAGTTGTACAGCTCTGTATGATCAAGACTGTAAATGGCAGTATAGAAAGCAGTTACAAATATACAATGAATACCTGATAGTGCAGTAAGTTGTTCAAGGTAGTAGAGTACTGTATAATCAAGGCTGTAAATGGCAGTATAGAAAGGAGTTACAAATATTCAAGGAATACCTGATAATGCAGTAAGTTGTTCAAAGTTGTAGAGTTCTGTATGATCAAGGCTGTAATAGGCAGGAAGGGCAGCAACAACATGTGTACCTTGATGACAAAATAGGATCAAACAATTTGTCAGATTAACCTTTTTCGAAAGCCTATTTGTTTTTTTATAACTTTTACTGAATATGTCTAAAGATATCCTTATTAAAACTATTATTTTGAAATTACTTTTAAAATCAGATATACTAAGCTTTTTATTATTTCACTCCGCATTGATAAAATAATTAATGCATTTCTTAAAGTGCCAAGAGGGCATAAAACCCTCACATACCCCCATCTCCAGCATCAATATTTAAGGCTATGGTAATCCTACCTAACTACTATGCTAGTCTAGAATTTTTTTAAGGGTTAAGCCTATCATCTTTCTATGTTACCATGTATAGCCGCTGTCCAGTTTTGGTGACCGGATTGATCTGGCATACCCCGGCCTGGAGGATGGCCAGGCTGCTAACCTCATCACCCTCACTGCCCCGCCTCCACGCGAACCTGAAATTTGACACTAGGATTCATTAAATTTTTTAATCAGAAAGCTAGGTTTAAGCTGAAACTCATACTAGATTTAACTGCTTATTTGTCAAAAGTTTGGCAATTAACTAAAATTTTTAAGAGAAGGGATATATCTAAAAATAACTAAAATAAAAAAGATAATGCCTTCAATATTAGATTTGGCTCTTACCCTATTATGAATGATACCCTTGAAAAGTCAAAGTGTATAACCTTGCATTTAGGAAAAGCATTTTAATAAAGGGGGAAATCACCTAAAACTACTTTGTTTGATTTTATTTATTATTTGTTGACTGCCTCTTACTTAAAAGATTTAGTTTGAATATGTTTTAAAGCTTGCAAATACGATATATATATATATATTGTAAGCATAGCAATTAATAACGCAATTTATAAACTTAATCTTAAACTATGGAATGACCAGTAGGGAAATTCTCTGAAAAGTAGAGCTTAATCGGTCATGCGGTTGGTAATGTCTTAAGCTTCATCCGGATATGTTACCCATGATTTTTTGTTTGGAATATTTCAATAAAATTAGACCTAATACATTTATTAAAAAATAAGCTCTGCATGTTTTATACCTGGAGGCTGTTCGTTTCCTCTCCTGAGGTTCCTCGCTGTCATCCTCTAGATCGTCCTTGTTCTCACCACTTCTACATAGATACAGAGATCAGAATTGCAACCTCAGTTTATCTTAAAGTAATTTCGCCCTAATTTGTGTTCTTTGATCATTAGTTTCCCTTGCTCTCTATTTCATATTTATAAATAAGAGGACTATTTAAGAAAGAGAGTTGGTGAGTTTTGATATCATTATGAAATCAATGCAATTAATACATAGCTAGTGTTTGTTGGACATAAGAACAGTGTTTGACGATATATATAGATTTGGTAAATTTTTCTCATTTTTTGATAATTTGAATTGAAATAGCAATAGTTTTTAGCATAGAAACAACTCTATGATTCATTTGGTCTGTCAGTTATTCCGTAACGCTATTAGGGAAATATTATTTTTCGAAGATAGACAGCTTTGAAAAATGTAAACATTATTCCTTAAAGATATCATGATTTTCTTGGATTTTTTTTCTTTGTTATGAGAACTTAAAATCTACTCTATAACTCACTTTATTTATTTGGCCATTCCATGATTTTTTTATGATTCGCTACTTATGGATGTTGTCACCGTTGTTTTATGTTCAACTAGCCGCCTTTTTGTCTGATAAGGCAAAAAAATGTTTTACACATTTTCATGAATAGTCCATTTAGTTTTATTTTTTTCTATTTGTAATTTCTATTTAGATTATTCTATTATATTACTAATTTTGGGTTTCATAATTAAAATTTTGGAATTAGACCTTGTAGTAAAATTTACTTCCCAAGAAAATTACCTAATTTTTAAATGATATAAGCATATAAGTTGTAGCTTAAATGTAAAATTTACCTTGAAAATTTAAAAGCTTCAAATATGAAACGCATTGCAGTGGACAGCTAGACAGTTCTAGTCACTTGTACACAAAAGGTAAAAATGTTTTAAATTGGAAATTGATTAAGATTTTCCTACTTTAAAAACCTAAATTTTATTTTTTAAAACTCAATAATAATTTTATAAACTTATCTTTTCTATTTGTTGTCAATGTTTTAAGGTTTGACAAAATATTGCTTTCATCTTTTGGGATTTATTCTATCATTAGATAATAATATTTATAATTGTTACTTTGCAACCCGCCCCCCCCCCCACCTCCATCCTTTCTGCTGGGTAAAAACTGTTTTATGTTGTCCAAATCAGGCGAAAATTGAATTAAGGCATTACTAGGTATTCTACCATCAGACTAACATACATGCAAGATTCATTTGCATGCCTTTAAATGGTAAATTTATCTTAATTTTTTAAAATTTTCTTTTCTTTTTTTATTTTGGGGGATGGGGGACAATTTGCAAAATTACCAATTTGATCAAATTGGACTTGAGATTAAGCCAAACACCAGCCTTGCCAAAGTGATTTTGATTTTAAAAATGTAAATTGTCCCCCTCCCTATTTTAAATAAATTATTTTGGATATGCGTAATGTGTGACGTCATAAAAATACGTCTTAAAAGGAAGGATGAGAAAGTTGAAAGGTAACCCCTAAGATAGAGATGGATAATAGACGTGTTTTTATGTCGTCAGACATGACACTTTCCATATATTTGCAAGGCAATATGATCTCTAAATTTCCTTGTATTCATCCTTTCTTTTCATAAATTTGTTGTCACTATTTAGACAATTTTTTAAAATTACTAGGGATAGTCTTTTCTGTACAAGTACCCTGTCTGTCCCTTTTTCATCAGGAGTCTGAAATAAAAATATTATCTGTATAACTGTAAAATAAACAAGGATTACAACATCCATAAAAGCGAAGCACTGAAACGGTAGAACAAACGGACATTAACATTTGTATAGTGTCAGAACTGAATA
>LS053935.1:3078-16503 GCA_900241095.1 Acartia tonsa | reverse complement strand
GATATTATTTCCTCAGTTTTCAATAACTCGCCAACCTATATTGGATGTTTTTGTTATTGAAAATTTCGAGGATTTATCCGATGAACAGTAATACAATATTCAATTACATAGTATTAATATAAGTAATTTCAAACTTGAGCATCATAAAATGTATAATATATAGGTAATATTTTCACTAAATTATATTGTTTAAAATAAGAGGATTGACACTATAACAACCAGCAAAAGTTCATTTTAAAACAAAACTAATTTTTACTTAATCATAAACTGAACAAGACAAAATTAAACCAATTCACTAAAATAAAGTATTACCATTGAAAAAAACTATCTACTATTATGCTAGGTATATTAATAAAAATGAATTAAATTTTTCTAATTAATAAAAAGTAATATTTTTTGCTGTTTGTTAATGTGTCAGATACAATACAAATTTGAAAAAACAATGGCTTTACTTTAGTTACTAGAGGTAAAAAGACACAAGATCTAAAGCTAGAAAAAACAAAGGTGAGAAAAAACATAATAAGAAATAACTTTTGTTTAATATAATACTTTTTAATTAACAATGAGATAATAAAACCAAAAATACTTTACTTTTTCTATTAAATATCACAACGCAATTTGTTAGTTAGAAAATTGAGCATTAAATTATTTGGATTCTGAGCATTAGGTGTTAAATCAAAAATTTAAAAAAAATCTATTTTTGAAAAAAGGACAGTGCTAGTTTGATTAAATAATAGCTATTTAACGCACCGTATTGTAGACACCTCTCCGCGGATATTAAAATGAAGAATCATAAGGTTAAAACCAATTTTGTTAGCCCAAAGGGACCAAAGGACCAAGCTTACAAAACTAGTATAAATCTTGTGATTTCTATTTTATTATTCGTGGAAAATTGTCCTATTGCTATAAATAATTTTCAGTATGGCTGAGAACCGGTTCTAATCCATAGGATATTAATCGGTTTCGAAGCCATACTGGAAAAATATTTAAAATGCTGACATCTGTTCAGACTTCCAAGTGCTTAATTAATTCACTATCATGTTCTACTATCTTATTTTCAGTGTATCTATCCATGTTTTTATAATGAATCCAATTGCTTTTCAAGTGTTACATAGAAAATGGATAAAATGGCACTTACATCAATAGGTCAGTAATGGTGAGGTTAAAAAAATCAATTTCTGAAATGAATTTTCAAATATTTACACTTTTATAAAACATTCATAAAAAATAAAAGTTTACTTTAATACATTAAAACTATATATTTTTGTACATTGAATTGTTACGTAAGGAGATCCTTATTTTCACTCGGTTTTAAGTAACTTTTAAACAATACCTAGATACTTTATTAAGTTTTTATTTTTATTTAAATACCTTTATTATTTTCTGTAAAAATGGAACAGAACGATAAATGTGAAAATTTGCAGTTTATTAATTTAGAAGTTGTTTCATATATCATTAAATTAATCTTAAATACAGTAGGTAACTTTAGATGAAATACTTAAGAGATCGTAAAAAAACTAAAAATATTTGAAAAATAATACCCTGAAATGTCTTAAATCACGCAGGAAAAAAAATACATTAATTAGTATAAGTATTATTAAAGCATTTGATATAAAAATAAGCGTATTTTTTTATTTTTGTCATTCTTACTTAAGATAAATATTAGGTAATCTTTTTAAAACTTTCTAATAATAAACAAGACGTAATAAAAAATATTTGAAATGGGGCCTCCAACTTTATGTATTATCATATTGTATTATTTCCATTATTTTCAAACAGAAAGCGTAGTTCTTTAAATAAATTCTTATTCAAAAACAAAAATCAGGGAAACAGAAATAGTAAAATCCGCAAAAGAAAAGAAAAAATGTCCAAAATTAGTTACAGCTATAAAGTTATCCTAGTTTAAAAATTGGCAGAAGTCAATAGAAGCAGGATTACATCATTAAGGAGAAACCAATCGAAAAAATAACCTTTCCCAAAATGATCTACTAAAAATGAGAAAGGTATGTAAAAAAAGAGCATTAAAGGGGACTATGCACGAACAATAGCATGTTATAAATGAGAAAGGTATGTAAAAAGAGAGCATTAAAGGGGACTATGCACGAACAATAGCATGTGATCTTAACACATCAAAGCATTTTTTCAAAGCTATTTTGTCTTCTGCTAGGTTAACGTTAAAAATAGATAGGTAAACGAACAAATATTAGTTTCTATTTTAGTTATATATAAAAAAAACGGAAAACATGTTGCGTTGAAAATAATCAAAAGCTAAACAAAACCAAAAACCTACTATGAAACCTCAAAAGATTTATATTAAGTCTGAAAATTGCTAGAATACTTGCACTCGTTCATGCATAGTACTTCTTAATGGAAGATTAACTTATCCGCCAATGGACTATCCCCATATCTCTGGGTGGAGAAAGAGTTAAGAAAATGTTGTGCGTATAAGTAATTCCATTGATAAAGATGCGTCTGGACTATTCTTACTATCTGTATAAAAGATCTTATTCTCTCCAAAGTTCATTTCTTAAAAAAAAACATTTCTTTTAACATTATTCGAGAATTTCCAAAGACAAAGGGATATGAGAATGGAGGATAAAAACATACATGTAGTGGAAAAGTTTGGACGTAAAGGACATTTAGTACAAACCAATCATGGTTAAACTCTTAACCTCTTACTCATGGGTTGATAAGAAAATTGACAAGGCAGACAGAAAAAATAAAATAAGAGAAAGAAAATAAATGACCAGTTTCCTAATTTTTTCTAGTTAATATACCACTAACAATCTTATACAGCTCCGAGATAACATTCCCTAGAGGTTCAGTTGAACTTCTAGATATTTTTAGTAGCTTACTTTTTCTACATTTAAATCCTTTAACCTTTGAATGCACTATTGTTGTTAACAAAGTCTTTGATATTTAATCCTTTTAATACTTGCAAAGCAAAAAATAGAATCTTAAAATATCGACTTTTTCACTTCAATGCTATTTGGATCAGAAGATAAGTTCTAAAATTAGGGGAGGAGGGAGAGTTAAATGGTCGCTTCAAGGGATCATACAAAAATCTACCTTTAAGCACAAATTTTTAAGTAATTGACTCAGAACTATGAATAGACAATTTATGTATAAAAACAAGAAAATAGCCTTTGTCTGAAATTTACATCTTCAATAAACAGTAAACATACTATTGTTAAAAATGTATAAAAAATATAAAACTGTATAATAAAGAGTGAAAGTTGCAGACAGAATATCTAAAGTAGAACGACGTTTGTTTGTTTGTCTGTCCGTCCATTAGTTTCCTAATTCTGAATGAATGAACCGATTAGATTGAGTTCTTAAGAGATTAAACCAACTGGTCCTGTAGTGATTTTAATCTATTTTGCCCTCCTTAAAAATACCCCATTCTAAAAAAGGGCATTACTATTGTTTGGAATATTGGAATAATTTTCCCTCCTCTGGAAATATTTAAGGTTGGGAGAGGGAAGGCGATCTCCATAGTCCATCTTAGGGCAAGCAATTAGTATTTTTGAAAGAATTAGATTATCTTATTTTCTAAGATATTTCAGTACTGGTTTGGTACCTACTGGTTAACATTAAACAAAAGAAAATAATTGATATTTCCTGGTTTTAAAAAAGAAGGAAACTTTAAAACTGATTATTAAAATGTGCAACATAAAACGTAGTGTAGTTACTTTTTCTTATTTTCTAAATACAAAGTTTCCATAAAATATTTCCTGCTGCTATTGTCTTCGCTTGCAAAATTCAGCTGTATTTGATATTCTATTATTTTTCAATGATTTTTGAATCAGTCCTTAATATAAAACATAGATTGAAATGATTGATAATTGAACATTTGCAATCTCTTTTAATTATTAAAATCTTACTTATTACAGTGCAGCATAGGAAAATTAAACTTTTTACATTACATTCAAATTTCCTCAATTAGTTATGGAGAATGATAGAAATATAACTTTATATTCAATTATGAATATAAATAATAAGAAGGCTTAATGGATATTGAATAATGTTATTTGTTACATATATATTTGCAGATTAATTTTGTAGTCTGTCTTTCATAGGCTATACTGAAAATATCCATGCTTGACTTACAATATGAGATTATTGATTGTACTCAACATTATATATAATAATACCCTTATTATTTGTACTAATAAAATTATTATCAACTAATCATAAATGTAAAGCATGTAAAACTTACAAAAATATATTAAAAATAATGTAAAAATCTTTATAAGAAGTAAAAAATATCAACGAGTGTTGTATACTTAACTTGTACAATGAAAAAATTGCAAACGTTGGTAGTTAGGTAATTAAAATTAATTTCTCTTACATTCAATATACCCTTAAAAATGGCAGAAAGGGGTAATTTAAACGTTATGATAATATCAACATATGTTTCACTAATATGGCAGGATAGTTACTAAATTAAGGCACAACATAAGACATAAATTAAATTACTTTTGATTCACAGATTATTTAAAATAAGGCAAGACGGTAGTAAGTTTAATATATAGAATATTAACTTTTTATGAAATCGGCAGTAAAGGGTAAAACTTGAACAAGATAACTATTGTTTGCGACAAACTAGTGTAGTGTATGTATAGGTATGGTGCAATTAAATCTTATTCTAGATGCTTAAAAAAAGTGACAAACTAGAAAATTATAGTATAGCAGTACAGACAAAGACCTAACTTACGTCAAAATAAAAAAAAATTAGTTTAGGCATAATTAGTTGTCTTAAGGGATAAGACAATGGACGATAAATAGATGAATACCTTTTTTATGAAGAACAGAATACCCCATCAAGATTTAATAAAAGTACCCAAAATGTCAAAGCAAACTAATGAGAAATTGAGTTGAGGTAAAATTTGGGTACCAGTAAAAACCACAGCCCAATGTCAACTCCATCCCTGGAACGATTTCTATTTTGAGTTTGCTTCAGTTAAATATTAGAGAAATCTTTGTCCGACCTGTTCTACTTGATGATTATTTTACTATAATTGTCCTTATATTTACCTTGTTTTAAATCACGGGGTCTAAAATCTAATTCAAATTATGAAGAGCTTTTCTTCCAAACCTTGAGCAGAGCAAGAATCAATTTGATTTCGCGGGTTAAAATATCACATTTGGATGTTCATAAATGCTGGCGTACAGCTGCAGGTCTAGGCTGTGAAAGGTGATGTGACCGTTGATGGCGGATTTCTCGTGGTAAACCTCTTGATGGCACAACTTACATCTAGAATAGTATAAAATTAATCTTAGGGATAAGAGAAAAAAACATTGTCTAGATACTTCTAGAAATTTTTTTTTTTTTAAATTTCAGTATAAGATGCAGTTACACAGTCACAAAAACTAATAAAAATTGTAATTGTTCCTTCGTTATTGTAGCGCAACAATGTGTTATGATAGTAAATCTATGCATGTAATATTTCTAATTATTTCAGAAAAGTAAAGGTTTAAAGGGAGGGGGCGGAAGTGACATTTTAAAACCAAAACTAAAAATCAAAGGAACTCGACTAAATAAAGAGTTACAGCTCTGAGATTTGGTATGGCAGTTGCTTTAAAGAGGTACAATATGGAACTGTGAAAAAAAACGGAAGCGGAACCGCCGCTCTTGCCGAAAACCACAGTTTCCCGCCGAATTTTTTTTCCTTTTCTCGCAAATTAAACAATTTGGAATCATCTGAGACAAACTTATTTTTTTTTCATAAAGTTTCCCAAATATTTTTTTTGACACTTGTGGTTTTTCTCCATATTCAAACATTTTCAACATATTGAAAAAAATGTCAAGTGCAAATATTAGGAATTTGTTTTATTGGAATAAAATTTGTCTCAAATGATTGAATATTATATTGTCTACTTTGACGAGAAAATGCAAAACAAATCTCGGCGGGAAACGGCGGTTTTCGGCAGGAGCGGCGGTTCCGCCGCCGTTTTTTCACTTTTCCATATTGTACCTTTTTAAAGCAACTACCATGCCAAATCTCAGAGCTGTAACTCTTTATTTGGTTGAGTTCCTTTGATTTTAGTTTTGGTTTCAAAAAGTGTCACTTCCGCCCCCTCCCTTTAGAAGTGTAACATTTCTAAGGTCTTGATTAGACGGTCAACAGGTAGGTAAATTCTTTTAATATTATTTCTTTCATCCTGGATATAATAATTCAAGTGTCGATTCATTTGGCGATCAGGTACTATACGAACAAGATTATTTTTTACCTGTACATAATGTTAGTGCGCGATACAGAATTCTGGAAATCTGGCGGACTCTGGTTATGGTAATCGTTCATGTGGACGGTCAGATTTTCAAGCGATCTGAGTAACATAGATCAATGTAGATTATTGATCATGTAACGTATTTAGCTCAAGTACGTAATTTAAATGTACTCCCAAACGCTCCTATCCCAATCCAAAAAATACTTTGTTTGAGGTTGCGGTAGTCAAAAAATATGCAGTTTTACCAGTGGAATTTGCTACAATTTAAAATTAAATTAAACTAAAGAAATCTATGCCTTGATATGAAGCCACACTGGAGACATTGGAACGTGTTTCCGTCGTACCAGGCATCATCGTCCAGACCCGCCAACGGCGATAATGTTGCATCCTCGCCGGTATTCTAAGTAAAGAATGAATTTAGATTTATTTTGAATATTTTATTTCGAATAAATAATCCAAAAGTTATTAAGGGTTTTCATCTTTAGATTTTTACATCCAAATGCAATACTGCCTATCAATACATGTTAAGCGAAGCTTTTCTATAGAAAGAGTTTGTTTTTCTGTAAAACTGTTGGCATCATATTTACCTGTGGCGGAGAGAGCTCAGATTTAATGGCAGTATGAATTGGAGACAGGGGTTTAGTTATTGGTAGCAGAGAGGAGGACAGAGGTTCTGCCGGCTTAAGACCTTAAAAAAAATTATTTTCAATGATAGCATATTTTTAAAGGCATTCATGTTGCAAGTTCTAATGTGAATTAAGGATTCTAAAAAATAATGCAAAAAAATTAACACAAAAGAAAAGAAAATGGTAATTTAAGAATAAATTAACCCCCCCCCCCCTTCCCAACAAAAAATCAAAAGTAAAATTATCATTCACCCATTGACCTATGCCTCTTAATTAAACAAAATTACCTAAATAATCAATTTTCTCTTCTTGAACACCGGGTTCTGTTTTGACCGTGGCGGCCAGGCAGCCCATGGTGGTGCCACCAGGACCAACCTGCTGCTCAACCACCTGGAAATGACCAGTATACTGACCTCCTCCACCTAATGGCTGTTGGGGCAAACCGGGTTCTGTCTTTATTTGCGGCTCAAACTGACCGTTATTGTAGTTGTTTGGGTTGGGGGCGGTGGGTTGATAGGAATTGTAGGTTGGCTCTTGTTTGACTTGATTTTGTGGAAGACCCGTCGTGGGCTCCAGTTTTGTGACAGTCTCCAATAATAGTCCTCCAATTCTATTTGACTGATTTTGGACATTGTTGACATAGTGATACGGATTTGTATTGGGCTGATTGTTGGTTAACATAGATTTTAGGACACCACCACTTTGAATTTGATAATTATGACTCAATGAGTTAGCTGGAGTGTAGCTGCCAATATGTTGCTGGGAATGTTGTGGATTATCTGGTTCTTGTTTAACCTGAGGTGGCTCTTGAACCAGCACAAAGTGGGGTGAACAATAAGCTGTCTGTTGCGGGGCTTTGCTGCTTTGTGGATGTTGCACAAACTGAACTGCCATCATAGGCTGTTGGCTATTTTGCTGGTGGATTGAACCTCCAGGTGACATGAGCTGATGATGTGGAGAAGCCCTGGCGTTACTAGGGATCGGGGACATTGGCTGAATGTATTGATTTTGGGGATAGCTGGGGCTACTGTTACCTATATGTTGGTTAGGGCGCATGCTTGGTAGAAACCCAGCCGGGTGCTGGGGCATGAATGTTTGCTGTTGACTTTGTTGGTAATAAACACCAGACGGTTGTTGCGGTTGATACTGGTTGTTGCTTTGTAGAATTACGGTATTATTATATCGTTCTTGGTCACCAATAGGACTGTTAAATCCATAAGCATTGTTCGGAACATATTCTCCAATATTTTCCTTGGCAATATTTGTGTTAAGCGTTGTAAGATAGTTATTTTGACCCTGTTGAATTTCATTTGTAGTATCCTTATTAGGATCGTTTGCGGCAAAAACATCTTTGGCCATTTTCTTTTTGGCACTTTTAGGGGTTGAACCGGTTGATTTGGGCTGCCCACCGGCGTCCAAGTTACATACTTCTTGGTCGAACGGATTGTATTTTTCCACATATTCTTTGTAGTTTACGTCATGAGATCTTTTGGTGTGTTTGGTGATTGAGTTGGCGGTGAATTTCAAGTCTTTGCCGCATGCTTTACATTTGTGATAGGTTAGCCTAAACAAAAAAAAATGTATTTCATAATTGTAAGTATCTTAAAATAAACTACTACTACTAATAAAATTAAATAGAAAAGCTAACTAAAAATGGAAATGAAAGGTTTCATGTAATTCCAAATCCTGCTAGATAATCCCAATAGCTTAGTAAAGATTTAAATGTTATTTTTAAAAATATACAATGTTTTTTTATAAGTTTCATATTTAGAAACCCTATATATATAACATATTTTCTCTCTCTAAAAAGTCTTAAATAAGAGCATTAATGAACATAGGTAGCTCAGCGCTAAGAAAAAACAAACAAATATGTAACAGTCATTTTACAACTACAAGCAGGGTTGTTAACCCATAACCAAAACCAGGTATTTTGTGGAGTTTGGGTAGGTTGTAAAAAAGTTTTTTTTTTGGGGGGGGGTTTATTCTATAATAAGTTAGTACTTAGTAACAGATTCCTACAACTGTGTTTTAAATTTAGTTGAATATTTCCTATCTAATATAACTGGAAATTAAAAATTGAAAGTTTTAAAGAAAAGAAACATTTAAAAATAGATAAATAAATTCATAATTGTATGTCTAAAACAAATAGTTTTCATCATCATATGGTTAATTTTAAAGCCCTTTATTTAACATTTCTAAAAAACGGGTTTTGTTGAAAAAATCCAAGTTTTTTTGGTACCCGGGTTGGGTCAAACTTTTGATTTAAAAACCCGGCTTATAACATCCCTGACTACAAATGTGAATTGCATAAAATAATCAGCAAATCAGTCAGACATCTAGGTGGACAGATGTACAGATATCAATGTTAAAAGAGTAGAATAAATGGAGTAATCCACAAAAAAAAGGTTAGGTTACTATTTTTCGTTTATAGTAGCTGCGCTAATAAAACCAAATTGTAAAAATCCGCAAAAATATTAAAAAATCTCCCACCTGATATAATCCATACTGCTTGTATTTTCCTTAATTCCACGATGATTCACATAAATATGAGACTTGAGCTGATCCGCAAACATTATCTCGCCGCAGACACGACACTGGCGGACACACATTTCCGCCGGGTTATTAGAGTAGTAGCGCACCGTGTTATTGAGAGTTATGCTCCAGCGCGCAATCTCCTCCTCGTCCATGCAGAATTTGTTGCGGCCTTTTCCGCGTGGTTTGTGCGGCTTAGGTGTTGGGGTTTTGGACGCCAGCTTAGCCATGGGTGTTGTTGGGGTGCTTGAAGGATCCTGGCGTGCGAGACGCATTTGTTTGGCTTTTTCTTTGTCTTGGGCTTTTATGTAGGCTTTATATTCTTTGTCGCCTAAAATCAAATAAGGCAGATTAAATAAATGGTTAAAATTTGCACTATGTATGCATATTTGAATTATTATAAAAAAAATGTCTCTCTGTGTGTAACGAAAGATCACGCTAACCACTGGATCAATATTAATTCACACCTAGATTTTTTTATCATGGAGAAATTTTCATTAGGGGGGGGGGGGCTAGATCAACCCTCAAAAAATATTTCACTCAATGAAAGATAGAGGCACACTCGGCAGTTAAGAATAAGGTTATTTTGGCGAAATATGTAGAAGAACATTTTATAGACAGGCATTTTAAAATACATTGCAAACCGATTATAGGACTTCGCAGATAAAAATATCAAATTACCTGTAAAGGCAGTGTATGTATTTTTGTAGGTATGCATTGTACTATTATGTACAACGGACAAATGCTTATTAATTGCATCAAAATGAAACAGCACAACCTCATTACACATTTTACATGCGTAATAAGAGCGGTTGATAAATTCAATTTTAGTTGGAAAATCTGTGTCTTGGTCTTCGTGCTCTTTCTGCAGGTGTCGCTTCAATGAGTTGAGATACATTCTCTGGTCGCAGACAAAGCATTTGACTTGGCACATGTTGACAAGGTTGTCAGTAATGACTCTCTCTTCACCTTCGGCTAATGGCAAGTTTCCGCATTCCTCTATACTTTGGTCAATCATACAATCACCTGAATATTAAAAATTCATAAGGAAAATACATAATAGGATTAAATAGGTAATAAAAGAGGAAAATAATTAAAATAACTATTAATCATTTAATTTTTCTACGAAATACTTGGCAAATTCAATTTAGTACTTCTATGAATTAAATCAATATTATCTGAATCAATTGGTATATCAAATAATAAATAAAAAAGGCCATCATAATATTTCCAAGTAAAATTAGTTACCTTATAATCTTACTTAAAATATTTTTTTCAATAACAAGGATTATTTTTAGTGTATTTCTTAAGCTGTATTATATTTTCCTTGTTAACTTAAATGGCACTCATATACACTTGATATACCAGGACAAACTTACCTTGAAATGCCCCAGGAACTGTATCTCTATACTGTTGCAGCGTCATCTGATGTCTTGATCGTGCATGCTGTCCAATTGTGTAAAAGCTAAACAACATCTCAGCAGGGCACAACTTACAACGGTAGTTGGATATCTTAAGAAATATAAACTTATCCTTAGCTGGAAGCTTATGCGTGCGTTCAATGTGCTTAAGCATGCGATGGTGCACAAAAATCTTGCCACAAACGCCACATTGGCAATTACACATATCCTTCAAATGATCAGAAAGCTCCCGTGGACCGATATCTTCTAAATCAGCCGCCATGTGAAGTCTTTTGTTAGGCGGAGGCGTTGGGGCATAATTATTTTCACTGAGGTGTGATCTGTTTATTGTCGAGTTTGAATCATCATCGTCCATGTCGAAACTGCTTTTTCTGGCCATGAACTTGCCACTCCCTTGGCCGCCATCATCGTAATCCAGGAATTTTCTTTTCATTCCTATCATAGGCAATATGATTAATTATATTTAAAGTTTTTAATTTAAATCCATCATTTCTTAAGTACTTTAAATTGTTCTATATAAAATCATACATACAATCGCAATCAACACACTTACCTTATAGTATGAAGATAAAATAAGAAAAGAGTTTATCTGTTAAATATAGAAGTTTTCCTAATAACTTCAGGTAATAAATTTTAATATACAGCTAAGGGCATTGAACGTACCTGATTGATTTAAATCGTCATCAGTAAGAAACGGCGGAGTGTAGACATCCATTTTTGTATGTTTAATTAAATAATTATCATAATGTGGTTAGCAGAATTGAGATTATTTAAAGTTTGTGAGGGTTAGTTAGAGTTTAGTTAAGATTACTGTCTTAAACAACCGAAATCACATCTTTTTGTCTAAAAATAAAATAATGAATACAAGAAACATAACAAAAATAATTATTAACTTAGTACAAAATCCATGTTAAAAATAACTTTAAAAGATATAAAGAAATAAAAGACTTGAAGGGACATAGAACGACCGTTAAAAAGCACTTTTAAAGCTAATTTTTAATATAAAAGACAATCAAATTTATGAAATAATCACTAGTAGCATCTAAAAACCCCGCACGATTTTCAAGGCTGAAACAGAAACCAAGTAGAGAAAATGTAAACAAAGTTTATTCTATTCCGCGGCAATTTAGCGGCTTATGGTAAACTAAAACAAAAAACTAAACAATATATGCATTGAATTTTAATTAATAATCAAATTAATTCAACATAGAATATTGAATAATATAAAAATTTATCATTATTAAAATTATTATATTTATAACATATCTAACAGATAAAATAAAAACACACTTATTTTTATTTTTCATATTTACAATAAGCCTAAATAGAGGTCAACACTAGACGTTTTTTTTCTGAATAACTTTTTTAAAAGCTAGCTCTAGCTCTTGAAAAATAAACTATAGTTTATCATAGAAAATTAAAATTATTTCATAAAAATGTTTTTCATTCAGTTTATTGAAAATGACTAAATATAATGTGAAAAAATTCGAAAAAATCAAAATTTTCGTGGTTACCATTTTATCATGGTTAAAAAAACACATTATCTAAAAATAGATTGAAAAAGTAATTTACAATTATTAAAAACCTTAATCGGCTATAGTAATGAAAAATGAAGAGATTTATGTTTTTATTAGTAGTAAATGCGCCAAATGCCGGTATTTAATGAACTAGAAAAATGCGGCAACCATGTTTTGTAAAATCAGCTGATGTCTGTTTACTACCTGCTGACTAACACAGCACACACACACACCCGCATAGCAGAGCCACCCAATAATTGAATACTCGTTGACAAATAGGACAACTTCACGTCTAGGGAACACCTCCCCCTTAACTTGTTCGTCTGTACCAACCATGTCTGTCTGTTTGTCAGTGTCTGCTAGGAGTTAAAAAAGCATAGATGTGAATTGAACCGGTGATATAACTACGAAAAAGTTATTGTTAAACAGATTTTATTGTCACGTGATTTTTGTTTGAAGCTGTTTATAGTCTTCCCTGTACGTTGAGTTGTACGGTTAATCCTTTTTAAGCATAGAACATAAAATACACAAATTTCGACAAATGCTATTATTTCCATTTGCCATTTTTTTATTTCTTAAAATGTAAAATCAGCAGAGTTTAATTTGAAAACGTATTTGTGATTTGTTCGACCCGCGGCCCGGTTAGAAATTAAAGGTGCAGACCCAGCCATACAGCATATAATATAGGTATATATTACTGAGGCTAGCTGTAAGGGCCGATCCTTCCTGATATATGTGTAATTAAGTTCAAATAATGAAATGGATAATTGCATGAAGTGCCTTTCAGAAAAATGTTATCAAGCATAAGTTACAAATATAACCATACAGCATATAATATAGGTATAGAATCTTACTGAGACTATAAGGGTGATCCTTCCTGATAAATGTGTAAGCTCAAATAATGAAAAATGGATAGTTGCATGCATGAAGTGCATTTCAGAAAAATGTTATCAAGCATAAGTTACATTTACTAAGTATATTTGCGATAACTTTTATTTTATAGATTCTTCCAATTTTTAATATTTACAAAAGGGCCTGCTTTATTGCTTCAAGATCCATGACAGATCTATATAGGAAATAAATGTCTATAAATGAGCT
>LS053933.1:0-12429 GCA_900241095.1 Acartia tonsa | reverse complement strand
CAAATTCTTGCAAAACATAGCTTTTCTGTCCTTCACATAGCAAAATCTTGCAAAACATAGCTTTTCTGTCCTTCACATAGCAAATTCTTGCAAAACATAGCTTTTCTGTCCTTCACATAGCAAAATCTTGCAAAACATAGCTTTTCTGTCCTTCACATAGCAAATTCTTGCAAAACATAGCTTTTCTGTCCTTCACATAGCAAAATCTTGCAAAACATAGCTTTTCTGTCCTTCACAGAGCAAAATCTTGCAAAACATAGCTTTTCTGTCCTTCACATAGCAAAATCTTCTCCTGACCACAGTGGTGGCCTTCCTTATCTGCCATTTACTCAGGTACAAACCATCCTATCAGAACATCCAAGTTACTGACTGCAGGGATCTTAAGGGATAAGAAAATTGCCAATAAATGGAAATATCCTGAATAATTATAAACAAAATTACCCCTTCTGTAGACTACAATTAGTGGTTGAAACGTCCCCAAACAATTTTTATGATACTTTTTAGTAGTAGACAATTTTTTCCCATTGTCCTAATGGATGTAGAATATACGATGTTATGACAGAGAAAAAACTGGTGTAAGATCCAAGTAATAGTATATCCATTTATATTCCTTACTTTCTTCAGGATCTTGACAAGTGTGTACGAGGCAGTGCAGATGAACAAGACCCTTGCCTGCAGAAAGAAAGGGATGGACGCTGTACAGCTGGGCTTCTTATTCCCACTAGCAATCACTCAGTACCTTATGGTGAGTGATAGATATATAGGTAGATAGACAGCCAGACAGATAGACAGCCAGACAGATAGACAGACAGACAGACAGACAGATAGACAGACAAACAGAGAGACAGACTGATAGATAGATAGATTAGCCATCTAGGCATATGATAAGACATTGAAATAGAAACAGTAAGCAAATCTAGATAGAAAGACATCTAGAAAACTAGATATATAGATATATAATTTCTATCTTCTTTTAGGTGTTCAATGCAAGCTCCAACTTTGCAATCTATATTTTCACATGTGTTCCTTTCAGAAAAGCTATAGGTAAGCAATATATCATCTTGTAAATATTTGGGGGGAGAAAGTGATGTAGATTCTATTTTATCAACTCCCTCCCTGTAAATTTATAACCCTTTATGAATTATGTAATATTTGAGTGTCTTTTTTACTAGTAATCTTTAGGGATAAGACAATGGCGATAAATTGATAATTATCCCCAATGATAACAAAATTACCCTTCTGTAGAATAATTATATGGTTTACCGCACTGAACTAACAATTAACAAAGTGCCCAAAGTTTTGAGCCAATGAATAAGAGGACATAATCATAGAAGTTTGGGTACTACTATACTACTATTAAAAGTAATTCTAACAATATTTTTTTTTTTTTAGTTCAAATGATAAACACATGCACTGAGTGGCCAAGATTGACTCAAGGGTTAGTAATCTTTCAACAGAGTAAATACTAAATAGTAATACAAAGTAATAAATAGTAATAACTACAAGTAATAAATAGTAATCTAGTAATCTGTCCCTTTAATTTAAACTACTAAACTAACAATAATTTTGGATCTTAATCATAAAAAAGCTTTAAAAGTTTTAATAAGATAAAGATAAACTTTTTCAATAACTAAAAAGCTTTTAAACCTACCACTTTTTTGCCTGTCAGAAATACGTTGTTGGTTAAAATATTGAAAATTATAGTTGAAATTAACAAAAAGAGATGATTTATTCAAAATTTTATTTATTTAAAGTATATTTATATTGCATTGCTCAATTAAATAATCATTCAGTAATATAATGAATACATAAAACTTGATATTAATAGATAGATAGCTAATATAGATAGCTAGAGAGGTAGATTATCCATAAAAAATAGGCTGAACACATTGATAGCTTCCATATTGATAACAACATTTTCTTGATGAGCCACAGTCCCTGTCTGTTTGGCAGTAACCTCCATTATTATACCCTCCATTATTGTAGCCTAGATAGATAGATTAATACAGTCTCTGTCTGTTTGGCAGTAACCTCCATTATTATAACCTAGACAGATAGATTAATATAGTCTCTGTCTGTTTGGCAGTAACCTCCATTATTATATCCTCCATTATTGTATCCTAAATAGATAGATTAATACAGTCTCTGTCTGTTTAGCAGTAACCTCCATTATTATAGCCTAGATAGATAGATTAATATAGTCTCTGTCTGTTTGGCAGTAACCTCCATTATTATATCCTCCATTATTATAGCCTAGATAGATAGATTAATACAGTCTCTGTCTGTCTGGCAGTAACCTCCATTATTATAGCCCAGATAGATAGATTAATACAGTCTCTGTTTCTCTGGCAGTAACCTCCATTGTTACTGTTTGGCAGTAACCTCCACTGTTATATCCTCCAATATTATAGCCTAGATAGATAGATTAATACAGTCTCTGTCTGTTTGGCTTTAACCTCCATTATTATAGCTAGATAGATAGATTAATACAGTCTCTGTCTTTCTAGATAGATTGATTGATAGATAAATAGATATAAAAATAGATATATGAGTATATGCATAAAATGATAGGTAAATAGATAGATGAATAAATGATCAATAAATTAAAACAAAATTTTTTACCTGTATCATATCCAGGGTTGAAGCCTGAACCTCCTAAAATAAGAAATTATAAAATTTGTTTTATATAAAGATACATGACCCACTTCTTTTAAATTAATAAGTTGAAAATTCTAAAGAAAACACTTAAAAACATTATAATATCACTTGTGAATTTCATAAAAATATCATATTATTAAATCATAATTAAAAAATACTTTTCCTCTAAAGAAGAGCATTTTACTTATTAGTTTTTTTTTAAAGAGAATCAGTATCATATCTAATTAGATAAAAAGATACTTTTATATAGATAGGTAATATATATTATCAACCTCTTATTTTAACCAAATATATGTCTTTTATTTAAAACGTTTCTAACTTACAAACGGACATTATGAATTATAGAGTATCCTCGCTATATTTTTTAGGGAAAAACTCTTTTCTAGTAGAACTTCTAAACCGATCAATATCCGTTGGATTAGAACCGGTTCTAAAGCGAAAAATCACATCGTATTACAGACAATTTCCACGAATGATTAAATAAAATTAATACCAGTTTTGTTAGCCAAGGCCTTCGGCCACGCGGGGCTTACAAAAATGGTTTAAATCTAAGTTTCCACTTTAATATCCGCGGAAAGCTGTTTATAATACGATGCGATAGATAACTATTCTAGTTTAACTTACCATAATGATATCCACCATTTCCATAGCCATCATTGTACCCTCCAGTTGGTCTAAATAGATAGATAGATAGATAGATGGATAGTTAGTTAGATAGAAATAGATTCATCGATTGATCAATTTGAACAGATAGATAGATAGATAGAATGATTGATTAATTTGTTAATAGATAAAAAAATAGAGTATTGGTTAGAAAGATAGTAGACAAATAAATAGATACACTTTAAAAAAAAATATTTAGCATTCTAAAGTATTTTGAAATGATGATTAAAAAGTTCAATTAATGCAAAACTTAAATTTTAATTTTGTTACTAGTCTCATAGTCAGGGATCTAAAGGGATAAGGCAATGGCTGATAAATTGATGTACCTCCCCAATTATAAAACACCAAATTATCACTTTTGTAGATTAAAAATAATGGCTGAAACGTTTGGTTACTTAACTTAATAAACTAGCAAATCAAAATTCAATGAAAGTTCCCAAAGTTGTTAAGCTAACGGATAAGAAAATGTTTTCTTAAAACTTTGGGGCCTAGTGTAATAAAATGGTCTATATCCCCTCCCTCCCTGATTTGATTTTGTTGCTATGCTTATGATTTATTTTCTACCCTAGTTGCTTATTAAAAATAATCTCTTTTAAGCCATTGAAATCGGATAGAATTTTAAAAGAAAACTCAATCAACCCTTTCCTCATTTCATCTTTGGGAGATAAGCTTAAAAATCATCTTTTCTGCTTAGGATTTATTTCTAAGATAATATTCTAAGAACGTTTTTAACTAATACTAAAATTGTTTTACTTTTAAAGATCTTTAAACGGTTTCAGATAGGTATATGGCAGGGAGGGAGAGGACATTTGACTGTTTATTACACAACTCCCCAAAGATTTATAATAACGTTTTCTTATTTGTTGGCTTAACAACTTTAGGGGCCTTTACTGGTTTTTGATTGGTTTGTTAATTAAGTTAATTAAGTATCCAAATGTTGCAACCACTAATTGTAATCAACAATTTTGTGTATCATCATTGGGGATGTACAACAATTTATTGGCCATTGTCTTATCCCTTTAGATCCCGGGGTATATGGGCATATAAATTGATAAATAGATGGGTGGATAGATTATTGAATTGATTTAATGTACTCTAATAAAGTGATACTCCCAGTTGGCTAAAATAACGATAACCTTCATCAACCCCCTTTACCCCATCCCGTCTCCTCAAACTGGAAGAACAAACTGACCAGTAAATGAAACCCCTATTAGCAACCAAAACTGACGACAAATTTTTCCCTGTCAATATACCCACGTATATTAAATCCATTCACCTGTCATATCTGGAGGCCCGTTTCTTCCTGCCATAGGTCGGGGGACAGCTGCCCTGATTTTCTACATATCCGCCGCCATTATAGTTACCGCCGTTGTTATAATTACCACCGTTATTATAGTTACCGCCGCCGCCAATATAATTACAGCATCTATAAATAAGAGAAATATTCAAAAAGGCAAACATGCAAGGGTCGGGTGCTTTTTCACAAAGTGCCTAGCGAGCCCTGCAACCCACCTCCTCCTTTATAATTGAAGTGAAAATAAGGGGGGTAGTTTTTCCCATGTCTAACCCCTGCGGGGCTACCCAATACCCAATATAACCTAACCTGACCTTACATAAAGTTATAAACAAAAAATACAATACCTACTTACTACCCTTAATTTAAAGAGAAGGGGGAGGGGATTCTGAGTTCGACTAGGAACTTTGAGGGAAACCACCAAAAAATGAAGCAGCGCAGCTACTCTATAACTAGAGTATGTCCGTATGTCACCTGTTTTCTGTGCTACAGCAACGTCTAGCTCTGTCTACATCATACCGACAGTTATCATTCCTAAATAGATAAATAGATTAATGGATAGATGCATAAATAGATTGATAGATAGATGCATAGATAGATAATAGATAGATTAATAGATAGATAAACATTTAACATGATGGGACTCTAAATTAACCTGGTACCCAAAGTTTTATAATCACTTTATCTTATTAGTTGGGCCAATAACTTTGGGTACTTTTTCAGACTAGAAGTGTACAAACTTTTCAACCAATAATGTTGATCTACAGGGGGGGTAATTTTGTTCATTAGCGATGGGAATTTACATCAATTTAGCTTCAATTGTATTATCCCTTAAGATATATCTATTAAAAGTAGGGTAGATATTTCATTTGAAAAAAATAGTTTTACCTACAACTGTTATTTCCAAAGATATTACCAAACCAACCAAAAGTCCTGGTATCCTAGAAAATAATCATAACATATTAATATAAGTAGCCTAAAACCATCCTAGGACCTATGTAAAGCTTCCCTTAAATGGAGAACTCAATTGGTTCAGTGGTTGTCAAAATTTAAGCTACAGACATTACATAAAAAGATATTGAACTTTAAACAACTAATCCTAGAAAAATTATGAGTGTAATACAAATCAGGTTTTATAATACTTTGAATTAAATAGATTTTCATAAAAGTTGAGATTAAAATTCAAATGTCACACTAAATCTTTCAAGTTTACATTTGTGGAGTTGGGTATTCAAATTTTATACCTTTCTATATAACTTTCTTTTTATCTATCTAAATTTGTCTCTCTCTCCTTCTTTCTATGTATCTTTCTTACTATCTATCTATCTATTTCACCTGACTTTTAACAGTATACAGACAGGATAAAATAACGAGACTTAATACTGCTATGTTCCTCATTCTAAGACTACAAATCAACTAATGCAAATATTTCCTAAACCTAAAGAGTTTTAAATGCTGGTTTCCTTGGAGAGGGAAAGGTTTGGTTCAAAAAAATGCTATGCATAATATTTTTCCAGTATTGCTTCCAAACCGATTAACATCCACTGGATTAGAACCAGTTCTCAGCCATACTGAAAAATCATGAATTGTGTCGTAATACAGATAATTTTCCAGGAATATTAAAATAAAAATCATAAAATTAAAATAAATATATTAATAATATTAAAATGAAAATCATGAAATTAAGAACAGTTTTATAAACAAAAGTGGTTTTAAACTTACATTTTTTTTATTTTAATATCCGCGGAAAGCTGTCTATAATACGGTGCGATGTTTAACTTTTCTTTTGAAAATAATTATCTTTGTCCATTATTTATTCAAGGGGGTCATTCTTAGGGATTTCCAAGAAATTAGAAAATTTGGGGTTTACTTTGAGTTGTGGTTTTTTAACAACATTAAACAAAAAGTTTAAAATTTAGTAGGGATAAGACAATGGTCGATAAATTTATGTTCATCCCCAATGATGATAAATAAACAATTATCCCGATAAAGTTTGGACACTGCTAGTTTAAACCAACCAATCAATCTATTTTTGATAAAGTTTATTAAACCTTGGGACCAGTATAATGTACAGCCCCATTTTATACAAGTTAACATCTTATAAATAGATAATATAAAAAACTGCGTATTTGCCTTACTCAACTTTTTTAATACAGTTTTTGTGTATGTCTATCAATCTAATGGTTTTCCAATTTTTTTCTTAGAAAAAAGGATTTGTGTACAAATTATCTATCTATCTATCTACCTAATTTATAAAGAGGCCTGACCAAGTTAAGAAGTTATACTAAGTTTTGTTTGTCTAACTAAATTGACAGAAAACCAATGTAAACAACACAAAAATGTTTATAAAATCTTGTCAATGTTTTATGCTGTTTTCGTTAAACATCAGGAGGGGTGGGGCTGTTTATTACACTAGTTCCTAAAGTTTTATAATAATGTTTTCTTATAACAATTTTGATAATTTTATAATGTAAAATTAGATATCTAGTGTTTGTTTAAACATAATTTAGCAAGTTTTAAAATTATTTTAACTTTATTGTATTAACACATAACTTACTAACTAACAAGTAAAGCATACAAGCATTTTCTTAATATAGATTCTAAAATCTCTAAAAAAAAATCCTTATAGTTATTGTTATCCTCATGAATAAAGTAGTAAGTAGAATGTGTGTTTGTATGTTACTAAATATCTCGTAAACTGCTGAATAGTTAGTTTTAAATTATTGAAGTGAATTAATATTGGTTCATTGAAGGTTTTAGGCTATTTTACAGGGGGGTTGGTTGATATTCTAGGAAGAAATGAATAGGTTAGATAAATATTAATTTGAATAAAAAAAAATCTTTCAAGAATAAGGCATAAAAAAGCTTAATCATGTAGAAATTTGGACTTTTTGTGAAAATCAACAAATCTTAAAAACAACGCATTTTAGAAGCTTTTTATTTGCTTTGCTTAATAAATAATGAAAAAAAATATTTATCTTAAAACTTTTTGACTAGTCAAAATGAATCATTTATTGAGATTTATTGCGGAGTTTACAATTTTATGTATTACTAGCAGCTAAGCCCCTACCATTAAGAATCTGTATTAGAAAGGACACAGAATAGCTTAAAACCATCCCAAGACTAAAATCTAAAAATCAAATATTCTAAAATCATGTCTGGGCCAATGTTAAACATACATGAAATATATATAACCCAATCATTTCAGTAGCTAATCAGATTTTACATAAAAATTTCTATTACTTTAGGTAAAACAATTTCTCCTAAAATTATATGAAAAAGAAACTGAAAGATTACTAAGGCACAACTATTATAGGTTTAACTCCCTCTCCCTGTCATGCGATAAATCATTTGAAAACCAGTCAACCCACCAAACCCAAAGTCAAAAAGAGCCTAGCGGACAAAATTGTAACTAAGTGTTTCCTGACTATAATGTTCCCTGTGTCCTACAAATCAGTGGAATCAAATGTCGTCGTCTTCAAAAACTCAAAAATGTCGACTTCTACATGTGTGTAAAGATTACTAAGGTGCCGCAACTGTTGTAGTGTCAACATCCTGGTGGTTAAGCTGTCCTCCCCGTTCTGCCACCGCACCGCTGGGTCTGCTAGCCAGGTAGGAGAGAAGTACGTCAGATTTTTGGTGTAGCACAGCTGCTCTATAATTAGGTTCTGTCCATTATTATGTAAACTTAGTTTTCTTTGAAGGTTTCATGATTTTTATTGTTTTTGTGTCTGTCTTTTTTTACTGTAGGGCTATTTTGTTCTAAATACTATTTTTTTATTTCCCTATTTCTTTGCTATTAAAAGACACTGTTTTCCTTGTATTTTTTCTTTAAGATTTTCAATATCTTGTAAATTAAAATTTTCAAAAAATTAATATTTAACATCTTTTCAGGAAAACCTTGAGCTAAACACAATATCACAAAAATCCCAAGAGGACTCAGGACAAAATAAACAATAAATTGAGCCGGCCACCTAGCGGACTATATTTTAACTAAAATGTGAAGTGAAACTTATTATTTTGCGAATTTAGTTGAGTTTATTTTTTATATTATTTTAAATAAAAAATATTGAAAAAAAACAAGAAAAATGTTTAAGAAGTAAATTGTGATTTAACTGTATATAAAATTATAAATATATTTTTCTATAAAAAGATAAAATTTTTTTTTATATATTTAAAATTTTAACCATAACAATTTAATTAAAACTTGATATTATTAAAGTAAAAAATAAAGTTTCTATATATTATATATATATTAATGTGTCAATGTCGTGAAACTAATTTCCAGTATGGCTTCGATACCTATAAATATCCGCTGGATTAGAACCGGTTCTGAGCCATACTGAAAAATCATGTATAGCATTGTTTAACAGACAATTTTCCTCTAAAATGAAAATAACAATGATTTGTTAGCCTAGGCCTTCGGACCGTATCGGCTAACAACACTGGTTTTATTCCTATACTTTACATTTTAATATCCGAGGAAAGCTGTCTATAATAAGATGCGATAAGTAACCATTCTAGTCATTACAAAATAACATGGGCATGACAATTATGTCCTTAAGTGGTGCAGCATTATCAAGATTATAACATCGTAAAATGGAAAAACCAGGGCTCGGCAGCCGCGCGTCACCTAAAAGTCTAAACCTAGCCCAAATATGCCAATCCACTTTTTCAAAAAAAATTTCAAAACATTCAAATGGTTTTAAATTTGATGCTTAGTCGCGGCTGTCGAAAAATGATATAATTTTTTGTAATTGCTCGAGTCAGAAAGCAATTATTTGTTGCATGCATTTCACCTTCATTATAGAGTATCTTCGCTACTAAAAAATATCATAATTAATTTTTGTTACAGATTATATGCAAATTATTAATTAAAGGTACTATCAAGTGTTTTGATAAGGTTAAATTTTTTTTTTTTTAATAGCATTATTTAGGCCATTTTTGTGACAGACCCCAAAATTGTCCCTGTGACGGCATAGAAATGAGGGAGATGAGAGGAGAAGTTGGAAAGAAAAACCTATAAAAAAGGAGATTGATAATCCCTCATTTTTCTGACGTCACATAGATGATTTTTGACACAATTTGGGCTTTGTCATTAATAATTTTACATATCTTAAATTTTAAAATAATATTTTTGTAAAATAAATCTTAGTAAAATTTAAGTCATCATGTCAAATAACATTTATCATATAAAAAGATCATAAAAAATCATCTTATTTTTTATTTAAAACAAAAACTATGCTTATTTTTTTTATAACATTCCTATAAAAAGACTAAAGAAGCCAAAAAATACATTACTATATAATTGTAATATAATTTTATCTTCTACAAGAACAATGTTTGTATAAGTCGCCTAGCAAAATAAAGCTAACTAATTTTTGATCTAATGGGATAAGACAATGTCCAATATTTATAATAGTTTTAATCTTAAAATTTGTTAATATTAATATCCGCGGAAAGCAGTCTATAATACGATGCGATAAATAACTTTTATCAACTCTTTAATAATCTTATGTTGACTTTTAGACAGACGTATAGATGAACTGACATGCCCTAGTTATAGAGTAGCTGCGCTACTTGAAATATTCAAAAAGAACAACAAAAAATTTAGGTCTTTTATTTAGAAAAAAAAACTAAAAATATTATTTTATTGAAAAAAATGAAAGACTGTTATATAAATTATTTTATTTAATAAAAAAGGTTGTGTTTTATAACTTAGCATTAGTAGTCAGGGAGGGAGGGGACATTGGGCTGTTTTTTACACTAATCCCCTAAGTATTTTAATAACTTTGGGGACTTTTATTAAATTTTAATTGGCTTGTCCATTAATTGCAATTTATGAAGGGGGTAATTTTGAGTTCATCATTGAGGATATTTACAGATTTATCAGCCATTGTCTTATCCCTTTAGATCCCTGATTAGTGGTGGCGCAGCTACTACTTTGTAACTAACCAGTAAATCTATATTCAATTTTTTCATAGATTTTTTAAAAAACTAGAATATCATAAGCTTGTTATCGCTGCGCTACTTGAAGACATACTTGCCTTTGTAACCATATTTTTCAGTATGGCTTCAAAGCCGATTAATATCGGCTGGATTAAAACCGGTTATCAGTAAAATCATGTATCGTATCCTATTATAGACAATTTTCTAAAAAGATTGAAATGAAAAATCATAATATCAATACCAGTTTTGTTGCCCGGGCCTTTGGCCCATCGGGGCTCACAAAACCGAAATTAATCTTATTTATTTTTTCATTTTAATATCCACGGAAAGTTGTTTATGATACGATGCGAAAAATAACTTTTATTAATTTTTTTCTATAAATAAATAAAATGAAATCATCTTCCAAATTTCTAAAAATAAAATTTTGAAGAAAAGTGTAAAAATAAAATATTGTACCTCAAAAAGAAATTAAAATGGTTGTATTTAATATTTATAAAAGTTCCGTAATAAATTAATTAATTATCATAATTATAAATTGTAATAAAGTAATCAAATTAAAATATTTAAAATACTGATGGATGAAATTAAAATCCGCATAAATTTAACTATAAAGATATTGTTATTATATAATTGTTTGTAAATTATTAAGCAATAATAAATTCATGTATTTAAAATCATTTTTTCTTTTTATTCCTTACTCGTTCTCTCATTCGATGGGTTAAAAACTTTAAAGACTTTTAGAAAATCTTGATTTGACTTTTCAATAAACAGTTTTGATCTACAGAAGGGGTAATTTTGTTTATCATAGTTATGGATGTACAGTCGACCCTCCCCTTATTTAACTTTGGCTTTTAAAAGAAAAAAGATTTTTTAGGAGGTATTTTTATTGATTTGCGGTTCTTTAAGGGTGGAAGTATCCTCCCCCCAAAAATAGTTATAATCCTTTTCATGACCTATACGAATCTTCACCTTAAAGGAGAACTATATCGGTCCAGTGGTTATTAGTATTTAATAACTATTTACAGGGAGAGGACATTGGGTTGTTTATTGTTCGTTGGCTCAATAACCTTGGGGACTTTTATTGAATTTTGATTGGCTTGTTCAATAAATTGAGTGTCCAACAACTAATTGTTATCTACTAAAGGGGTAATTTTGGGTATCATCATTTGGTATGCACATCAATTTATCGACCATTTAGATCCCTGGTTTATTTGCCATTGTACTTTTTAATCATGTGTACTTTTTCGGTGTACCAGGTGTCTGTCATCATCAAGTACCGTCTATTCTTCCAAGAGTACAAGTACATAGTGTACAAGTCCACAAGGAGGGACGGGACATTGAGCTGTTTATTACACTAGTCCCCAAAGTTTTATAATAATGTATTCTTATTCGTTGGCTTAACAACTTTGGAGACTGTTATTAGATTTTGATTGGTTGGTGCATTAAGTTGAGTGTCCAAACGTTTCAACCACTTATTATAATCTACAGAAGTGTTAATTTTATGTATCATCATTGGGGGAAGTACATACATTTATCGGCCATTGTCTTATCCCTTCAGATCCCTGACAAGTCCAGCAACTGAAAGTTGGCATAACCGCATTTTTCAAAGCTATACTTCTCTATAATTTGGGCCTGCACGTTAGTATGTATGAAACGGTTAGCTCTTTTCGTTTATTAAGGCATGTTAAAACTGTACCATCGATTTCAAACTATAGATGGTAATTCCTGTAATAGTTAGGTACAATTTAGAAAGTGTAGCAACTCTTTTATCGTTACAAGAGCTGGATTTTTAAATCATTTTAGTGGTGAGTCAGATCGGGGTGAGCCAACTTTCCACCAATGAGAGCACAGCATTTTATGAAATG
>LS053924.1:14536-29990 GCA_900241095.1 Acartia tonsa | reverse complement strand
AAAAACAATATATAGACCATCGAGTATTACTCATTGTTCTGGACAAAGATAAAAGAAAATGTAGCCTAAGAAAGTTTCATACATCTTTGATATCTAGGGATGCGCTGGTTTTATTACAGGAAGACACAAGTTTGGTTCATTTTAGTGGCAAATTATCAAAATGTTTCATCCACAGTCGCAAAAAGGCCAGAGATGGGTTCTTAAAAAAAATGCCGCGTTTTTTCGACATTTTTTAGATATTGATTGATTGAACGAAGACGATATCGTTATACAGAGTATACAACTTAAGAATTCAACATTTTTAAATTATTATTTTAGCCATTTGCTCTAAAAAGATGCATTAATTAATATGCAGCAAAAATGGATTGAAGAAAATTAGTTTTTCTTCTATGAAGGCCGTACCAACAACAGCGAAATAATTAAATAAATGGTTGTATACTCTGTCTAGTCAATCAATCAATCAAGAAACGCGGCATTCATCTTTCAAAAACCCATCTCAGATGATGGATACCCCAACAAGAACAAGGACGAACTAGGACAAAGACAAACAAGAACTAGGACAAACCTGAATAATAGGAATCCAAATTATGGATACCCCGACAAGAACAAGGACAAACTAGAACAAAGACAAACAAGAACTAGGACAAACCTGAATAATAGGAATCCAAATGATGGATACCCCGACAAGAACAAGGACGAACAAACGTCCCACAATCAACAGCTCCGCTTCACTGGCCCGGGGACGGAACCTGAAACATACCATTCTATTCGTAAGACAATTAGGAACAATGTAATAAGAGAAGAATTTATATAACTAAATGAATAGATTTGAAGAAAATCTTGTTCATGCTTCCCAAAAATGTATAGATAAGAATATTTTATTTTATATTTATAAAGAAAAAGGAAAAAACAATTTACTCCCACAAAATAAGTATAATCCTTCTCAAGAATCATGAGAAGTTACCCCGTAAAGGAGACCTAGATAGGTTTAGCGGTTAGCGAGAACCTTAGGTACAGACAGAAAAACATCTTGTTACTTTAGTATAAGGATTATGCAGTTTACGAATTAACAATTAAGGTACAGATTTTTTTTTTAATACCTTGGGTAAATATCCATTGTAAAGATGGTTGATGAAGAGTTGAATATTGATGTTAATGATGACATCAAAGCAGCCAACATTACTGCTAACATCATTCCCCTAGAAACAGATAAAGAGTTGAATATTGATGTTAATGAAGATATCAGAGCAGCCAACGTTACTGCTAACATCATTCCCCTAGAAACAGATAAAGAGTTGAATATTGATGTTAATTGTAAATTAATATGATATTTTTCAAATGTTTGGACTATTCTAGTTTAAACCAACTAATCAAGGTTGATAAAAGTACCCAAAGTTTTTAAAGTAAATGTTGGATAAAATCTTAAATGGGTTTGTACAAAATAAATGTGTTTAAACTTTACCACCGATATCCCTAACGATCGAAGATTAAAATTTTTAATAAACAGAGAATCCTTATAATAAACTCCCCCTCCCCCGCCACCTCTTATTAGTAGCGAAGCTACTCTATAATTCGAACTGCCTGTCCGTCTGTCAGAGACAGAAAGAGGGAAACTTGATTTTCTTGGCTCCTATAGAAGATAGGGAGCTGAAATTCAGGGACTAATTAATTATTTTAACATTCTTCATATTTTCACCAAGTTTCATTAAGATTCGTTAATTGGTTGGGGTGCTAGATCGATTCCTACATTTTTTGTTTTCATTATTTTCTCAACTTCTTTTCGAGATAAACGGTTGAAATTTTCAGTGATTAAATACTTTCATATTCTGCACTCTTTTATCAAGTTTTAACGAGATTTGCTTATTCGTAGAGGTGCTAGTTCGATTCCTTAATTTTTTGTTTTCATTATTTTCTCAACTACTTTTTAAGGTAGACGGCTGAAATTTTCAGGGATTGAATACTTTCATATTCTGCATTCTTTTATCAAGTTTTAACGAGATTTGCTTTTTCGTAGAGGTGCTAGTTCGATTCCTAGATATTTTAAGTTTTCATGATTTTCTTTACTCCTATTCAAGATGGAAGGCTGATATTTTGAGGGCTTAAATAAATTCGCATATCCCCACAAATTTTCATTAAGATTTGCTTATTGGTTGAGGTGCTAAATCGATCCCTAGATTTTCATGTTATAAATCTTACAAGGTTTCGTGATATTTTAGTTTAATGTTTTTTTATGAAACTGCTTATAGTTTATTTTTTTTCCGGATATCCATCCATAATTTTTGAGCTTCGCTACTTAAGGATGTTGTCATCCTTGTTTTAAAATTAATATAAAAAATACTTTGGGTGACCCTAATCATGCAGGTTTAAACCTGCAATGTGCTCACCCCGAGGGGCTCCCCTATACCCAATATAACCTAACCAAACCTGGCTTAAAGTATGGAAAGAGGTGATTTTTGTGCTTGACTAGGCACTTTGATGGAAACCGCTATTGAAATTATACGTATCTGTGTTTAGTGCCCTAGGAAAATGGGGACATATGTCACAGCTTTTGGCCTACCTATTCTATTGACGTCATAGTAGAGGGACAGAGAAAGGGAGGAGGGAAAGTAACCTCCTAAAAAGAGATGGGGTATAGGGTATGTCCTGACATCAATAGAATAGGTAGGCCAATAGCAGTGACGTCTATCCCCAATTTGCTAGGCCACTATAGACAGCAAACAATTTAACCTGATTCCTGTGGGCATGAGAACCGCGACTAACTTGATGAAAGCCATATTGGTACACCCAGACTCACTTCCACAAATTTCCTACAAAAAAAAATAAAAAATGTCTCATTTTTTGCAGTAAAAGATCTCATTAAAGGCAATAATACTAAATAGTATAATGATAAAAAGACAAAATTTCATTTGACTGTCTTTACAAAAGATCTAATCGCTTAATCAAAAGGTTGCTGAACTGTTTCTTAAAGGTCGTGGACAGATATTTTTAGAACTTTGCAGGGTGATACCAGTAACATTAGGTACAACTTTAAATACCAACATTTTACTGGAACCTGGTGATTTTTAACCTTTTAAACAACAATAGTTAAAACAATCATCTTATTTGTTTGATTGTGGAATAATGATTCCTAGGACAACAAAGTACAATGTTATAAGCGAAACTTATATGTAATTCGTTTTTTATGGATATTGTTTTTTTTTATATTAAATATTTACACTTCCAAGAGAAATTGCCTTTCAAAAAATCTCTGTAAAAAAGTTAGATAATTCTAAATTATTTAATGTTTATTTGTAATAATTATGAAATAATATTGGTTTTATACAGAAAACGTTTAATTAACAAAATTAATTAACTTACTGCATTTGTCATTTTTATGTGTTATAGGCTTTTTCAGATATTTGTACATATCAGGGCTCGGCAGCTGCAGTTAAAGCTGTTTTGGATCTTGGAAAGAAAACGAAGTAGCATATTTTGTGGTATTTTCACAGTAGTTTTTCTCTTTTTTCTAGCTACTTCTGGGGGGCCTAATTCTACGGGGCCATTTTCCTAACCCTGCGGGGCAATCATTAACATTTACCTAACCTAACACTACGAAACGCGCTACTTCGTTCTCTTTCCATGATCAGCTGTTTTAGTAAGCATCAAACGAGTGCTTAAATTTTAACAAGGATGACAACATCCATAAAAGCGAAGCACTAAAACGGTAAGACAAAACGGCTTTAACACTTTAACAGGGTCAGAACTGAATAATCAAAATACAAATGTATAAGAGTCGAAACAAAATTGTAAGTAAATTTGGTGAAAAATTACTTAATGTAGGATAATGTTTAAGGACATACGAACATTTTTAGGACTTGAATATAGAGTTGCTTCGCTTATAACATTGTACTTTGTTGTTCCAGGAATCAGTATACCAAAATACAGATTAATCGGATATTTGAATCATATCAAAATTTGTTGTTAAAAAAGTGAAAAAATCAACATGTTGAAAACGAACGTACGGACATTCTGGTAACGATTATAGAGTTGCTATGTTCTCTACATTGTCATTATCTACTACAGGGAACACCATGCAAAATTTGAATTCTAACGAGCCTATATTAACGGAAAAAGCTATCCGCCACAGACGGACTACGAATGGACGGACAGACCCTAATTACAAAAAAAGCTTTTACAAAATTGAAAAAAATATTTTTAAGAGGATAATACTTATTTTTTTTCTTTAATTACCTCTTGGGGCAAAGCCGCTAGAGGCTAGGGGCGAATCCACTAGTATATAAAAAAGTAACAAAATCTTTTGTTAAAAAAATCTTAAAGACTATTGAATGTTGCAAACAAATACTTATTGTTTCTTAAACTTATGCTAACATCACGTTTAAATATTTTGTTTTTTTGGTGGTAAAAACACCCCTTATCAACCCCTCCCCCTCCGTTGGACATCTTTTTGAAACTGATTAATATCCGCTGGATTAGAACCGGTTCTGAGCCATACTGAATCATGTATCGTCTCTTTTTATAGTCAACTTTCTACGGATATTAAAATAAAAATCATATAATTAATACCATTTTGTCGGCCCAGGTCTTTGGCACCACAAGTCTAACAAAACTGGAATTAATCTTTAAATTTCTCATTTTACTATCTGCGGAAAAAATAACTCTCTTAAACATTAAGTCTTTTATTTAGAAATAAAATAATAAAATTCTCTATAATCTATTTATTGTATGAAAATAAAACACTTTCTTCAGAATTTATCTAACTTCATTCAAGAATTTCATGGAACATTAATATATCCTGTTATATAAAGTAGTAAGCTTTTTTTTTGTCTGTAGCAAAGAGTCTTGCTAACCGCAGAACCGATATAAAAGGTCCAAGGAAGGATTACAACTATTTTGGGGAAGGGTATCACCACCCTCCCAAGAAAAAATATCATTAAAAATTTTTTCTTCATTTTTTTCAAAAGGGGGGGGGGGTTAAATGCAATTATCTCGTAATCAATGAGTAAATGGCACATAGAATTCGAATTTCGATCTGAAATTTTGCATGAGTAATTCTTGATAGGTCTATTTTCCCTAAATCAAAAAGTTGGAAAAGTAACGGCTAATGGCTGGCGGCTCAGCCGTTTTGCCATTTTTTTGCTATCTTTAGGGCAAATTAGTCACGAAACCCATTTCAATATAATACTCTTTGCCGCTCTAAAACGTTATCAAACGGTTCTAGTCGGTAGCTGTTGGTACTAGAAATTTAAAAAATGGTTATTGCTATCATTTAACATGAATTAATCCAAAAATAAGTTTTAAAAAGTTGATTCCTACGTAATTAATGATGAATTTGCCCTGAAAATAGGCAAAAAAAAACGGCTAAAGTCCCAAAGTTGTTAAGCTAGCGAATAAGAAAACGTTATTATAAAACTTTGGGAACTATTATAATAAACAGCACAATATCTTCTCCCTCCCTGCCTTACCTTACAAAGTACAGGATCCGCGCAGCCCACTTCATCCGGATACAGAACTCTGGCGGCCATACCTGGCAGCACCATGATAAACAGTGGCAACAGCTTCAGGTAACCGGCAAAAATACAGGCCCCCTGACAATTATTACAAATTTTGAAGTACCAGAAAAAATGGTATTTTTGCGCTAATCGCTAATGCCCTTTTGTTGAAGATTTTTATAGTGCCTATAAAAAATGACGTCATACAATGCAAATTATCAATAATAGGCCAATACACAGACTAAATTACCAATGGTAGGCCGGCCCAGTATACATTTTGATTGACCAATGGTAGGTCAGTATGATGTTATTTTTTATAGGCACTATAAACAGCTTCCATCTTGTTTAGAAAACCAAAAAAAACATTAATCAAATATCAAAGGTCTTGATAAAGTCAAACTAACAAGAAATTAATTATATTTTAATAAGTCACGAAACACAAAAAATAAGGATCATGGAAAGAAAACGAAGCAGCGAGTTTCGTCGTATTTTCACAATAGCTTTTGATGATTTGGGTTGGGTTAGGTTATGAAATTGACCCCGCGGTTGCGCTACGCATTACTCTACAGTTCTAAGATTCTATTGGACAAGCGTTGACGTACCTTTGCATGAGACATATCCTTGGAGGCCAGGGCTCTCTGGACGATGACCTGGTCGGAGCACCAGTACCAGATGGAGGAGATGGCCAGCCCGAAGGTCATCCCGGACCAGGGCAGGTCGGATTTACCTGAAATTGAACATCACTTGAGGAATAGAAAAGAAACAGGTTACTTAACATGGCACTTTAAAAAATGATCACAAGAAGTTTTTGGAGTTCAAAGTTTTGGAGGCTCCAAGGACCATACAAATGAAGAAAAAACAATCTATATCATTGCAATTATCCGCACCTTTAGCTATAGTGTCAATCTACCAAAATTTGTTTCTAATTTGTGACATCCCCCACCCCCCCACCGTCCCTAGAAACATATTAAAATAATTCGAAAATATAGAAATTAAGTAAGATAATACTTATTTTGGTATGTAATAAACATTTCAAACAAAATTTCATTATCAAAATTTAATTAAAAATTTGCTTTAAAATTATAAATTTTATTTCATAGTTTTGAAACAGGATTCAATCGAATTGTGATGCTTTTGATAATTACAAAATTTTCCGATAATGTCCTTTGTCTTTAATTACACAGAATGTAGAAAGGTTCAGGGAGGGAGGGGACATTGGACAGTTTAATACACTAGTCCCCAAAGTTTTATAAAACGTTTTCTTATTCGTTGGCTCATCAACTGTGGTGACTTTTATTAAATTTTGATTGATTGGTTCATGAAGTTGAGTGACCAAAAGTTTAAAACAATAATTGTAAACTACAGCAGTGGTTATTTTGTGTATCATTATTGGGATTCTAATGAATTTACCAATCAAAATTCATTAAAAGTCCTCAAAGTTGTTAAGCCAACGAATAAGAAAATGTTATTATAAAACTTTGAGGAATAATGTAATTGTAAACAGCACATTGTCCCCTCTGTCTGTGTGCATAACTAGACAAGAATAGATTTATTACCCTAGATCGTAAGTCAGACAACAAAATCCGTCAAACTTCTAGGAGACGAAATGTTTTTGATTATATTATTAAATCTTATAATGCGAGTGGAATAATATTTAGAAAGCTAGCTATTTTAGAAATTTGACTTTTAATTAGCTGACTTAAAATATGGGCTTTTGTAATAAAATAAAAAAAAACTTTTTGAACAATCGTTTGATCTGATATTTCTTCCTCTGTGTTCCAATTGGCCAAATTCAAGTGATTGGAGATCTAGACTGTCTATATCTATTTTGATTGATCTTAAACAAAATATCCTCGCACAAAATATCCTCGGACAAAATAGCCTCAGGACAAAATAGCCTCGGGACAAAATAACCTCAGGACAAAATAGCCTCGGACAGATTAGCCTCAGAAAAAAAGCCTCAGGACAAAATAGCCTCGGGACAAAACAGGCTCAGGACAAAATAGCCTCGTACAAAATAGACTCTTAAGGAAAATAGCCTCAACTGATAATAATGATCTTGGCCGCAGCGCTCGGCCTCCTGGCCTGCCTTGCTTGTGGCGCTTGGCCACCTAGCCATATAACCTAACCTAACCTTACCTAAAAACTGTAAAAACAATATTAAAAATTGTAAAAATCTACCGACCACTTTTTGTAAAATCCACGAAATTCTAAACCACCTATGTATTATTAGTTGGGGCTATTTTTCTCAAGTAAATGTCCTGAGGCTATTTTGTCAAAGAGGCTTTTTTGTCCTGAGGCTATTATGTCCAAGGCAATTTTGTGCAAGATCCATTTAGATAATAAATAATGATTAAAATTCAGGGATATAAAGGAATAAGCAATTTCTATACATTGATGTACATTGTACATCCTCAATAATAATATACAAAATACCCCTTTTTTATATTACATTCAGTAGTTGAAACGTCTGGACACTCTAAAGCATGCATCAACTAATCCAAATCCAATAAAAGTGCCAAAACTTATTAAGCAATGACAAGAAATCGTTGTTTTAAAACTTTGGGGACTACTTTTATAAACCATGGATCTAAAGGTATAAGATAATAGCCGATAAATTGATTTACATCTTTAATGATGATGCACAAAATTATCCATTACATAGATTAATATTTTATTTAAAACGTTTGAACATTCAACTTAATGAATCACTAATCATTATCCAATAAAAATCGCCAAAGTTGTTAAACCAACTAATTAGAAATCGTTATCATAAAACATTGGGGACTAGTGTAATAAACAGCCCAATATCCCCTCCCACCCTGGAGGAACCTTACCTGGAGTAGCGTCTCTGAGAAGGTGCATAGCATCCTGAAATTGATACAAATAGTTTAAAATAGTCAGGGATAAGACAATAGAAGTTGATAATATTTATTTATCGCATTGGAATACAGACAGTTTTCTGCGGATATTAAAATTAAAAATGATGAGAATAAAACCTGCTTTGTCTAAGTAATACTCGTGAAAATTGTCTGTAAGACAATGCTATATAAAAATTTTTCAGAGAACTGGTGCTAATCCGGCGGATATTTACCGGTTTCAAAGCCATACTGGAAACAATATAGCTTATTATTTACATTTAGTCTATTGGTTGATAAACTTAAACAACCAATCAAAGATAGCGTGGCAATACAATTTATTCATTTTTAACTTAAGAATTAATTTTGGTTATTTTGTTTTCTTGTGCTACTTTATGATATAATTGTCCTTGTTGCTAAATTATATGGTAATTTCCATCAAAGCGCCTTTATAACCCTGAACATCCCCCCCCCCCCATTATTTTGTAGTGAATAGGAATAATATGGGGGCGGGGTTAGTTTTTCGTTTCTTTGTTTGTTACTTTAAGTCAGGTTAGGCTAGGTTACATTGGCTTATGGGTAGTCTGCAGGTTTAGGCCCTATACGGTTAAAGTCCCCACTAAAACTATCCCCGAAATTTATTTAATGCTTTTCGCGGATATAAGATTGTAAAGTTATGCGAAAACCCGTTTTGTTAGCCCCGAGATGCCGACTTCACGGGCTAACAAAACTATCTTTATTATTATGATTATACAATTTAAAATTCGTAAAAAAAAACTGGATATAATACGATACGATATATGATTTTTCAGTTTAGCCTCGAACCGGTTCTTATCCAGCGGATATTAATCGGTTTGGTGGCCATACTGGGCGAAATGTTACCGCTGGCACTCCTCCACAGAGCTCGCCGTTGCTGTTATTTGCTCGTATAGTTGCAGTGGCCTAAAATATAATTAATAAAAAAGTAGCAGGATGTCTGCTTGTCTTTCCGTGTATCCTTCTGTCCGTAGCGTTAGATCTCGCAAACTGCTGACTTCACAGTAAAGATTCGGACTTAGTCACTTTCGTGGCAACGTCCCTTTTTCGAGGGGCGATTCGTCGTATTTTTAAATGGCTTTTGATAGGTTATTTTAGGTTAGGTTAAGTTATATTTGGTAAGGTGATTTCCCCATAGGTTTAGGCAAATGGCCCCGCAGGGGCTAGAAATAGGAGAAAAGCTACTGTGAAAAAAACGAAGAATCGCCCCTTATGGTGCGTTGCCACGAAAGGGACTATACCCAAAGATTATTATAAAGCATTACATTACATTTCTCCCAACCTTTAAACAAATTATTTGAGGGGGAGGGGGTGACAAAATCCCCCCCCCAAAAAAAAACAAACTCTTTTTAAAATAAATAATTGATATTTAGAAATAATATATAAAACAGGTATTAGTATCTTTCTGAAGATTGCAAAAACATCAAAGTGTAAAACGCATTGTTTCACTATAATATTAGGGATAGTGGCTGGAACCAGAGAGAGAGAAATGGGACAATGGGCTGTTTGTTACACTAGTCTCCAAAAATTTATGATAACGCTTTCTTAATCGTTGGCTGAACTACTTTGGGGGAGTAAATTTTTATTGGTTCATTTGCAGTTTCCAAGCGTTACAGATAACAATATTAATCTACAGAAGTTGTAATTTTGTGTATCACCATTGGGGATGTGATTGTGCATCAATTTAGCAGTCATTGTCTTATCCCTCTAGATCCCTAGTTGGTCAAGCTGAAAGCACATACATACAGACACAAGAGACACTTGTAGAGTAGCTGTGCTACTAAAAATTTTACCTCAAAATATTTATCTATTAATTGTTCGTAGCCTCCAATCTCAATAAAAGCTGAACAAAAGATTAGTATTATTTAATTATTGTAGGGTGGTGGGTTTAATTATTCCCCTTCTCTTTAAAATATAATTGTGCTTCTACTCAAAGTGCCTTTCAAGCACTGAAATACGAGAAAGCCCAATCTGTCCCGATTTTGTATCATTTTTCAAAAGTGCGATTCCTGTGACGTCATATAAAAAGGGAAGGGGGAAAGGAAATATCTTCCCCTTTCTCCCATCTCTTTTGAAGAGATTTTCTTCCCCCCTTCCCTTTTTCTTTCCCGAAACGTATATGACGTAACTGGAATCGCACTTTTAAAAGTGATACAAAATCGGGACAGATTGGGCTTTCTCCTGAAACACCCTCCTTCTTATTTTTGGAAGTAATTGAAATTGAATATTATGAGGGCAGTTGGTTTTATTTTTTATTCATTATCTCATAAGGGATGGGGGGGGGTGGGGCTTAACGCTGCTGGGGGTTATACCTATTGTACACAAACCCTGCAGCAGGGCTAATCTGAACTCAAAAGAACCTAACCTAACCTGACCAAACAAACAAAAATTCTAAAACGACCTTTCATCCTTGTTTTTTTTTATTATTTCAAATAGTGGGGGGAAAACTACTTTTGTGCGCATTTTATTTGGCTATTTATATTCCTAACTAGAAGAGAAATATTTCACCCGCCCGTCTGTAAAAGGCAACTTATATAAATAATCAAAAATTAATTCTTTATTGTTTCAATAAACACAAAAGATAATTCAAGTTAACTGTATAATAAATCACGTTTTAGTTTACTTGAAATTTTGCTTTTTAATACTCTAAGAAAGTCAAAATTAAACATTTTTATTGTTATTGTCAAAAAAAAACATTTGTTTTGAGTTTTAGGCGACAATAAATTCCCACAAAGTTTTGAAACTCGTTCTTAAAGACTTGGGGAGGGGGTTAAGGTCTGTCTTTCTGTCCGTATAACCTTCCATCTGTCTGTAATGCTTTTCCCTCTTTCCTTTTTTCCCCAACTCTCTTACCCCAATTCCCCTTTTTTCTTACTTTGGTTATAAAATATTTTTTGGGTATTTATTTATGTACCCTAATTAAGGGAAACAACAGAACAAACTCACCCCCCCCCCCAATATTAATTTTGAAATTAATTGGAAATTAAGGGGGTAGAGTTCTTAGCTTGTTTGTTTATTTATTACTTTAGGAGAGGTAAGGTTAGGTTATACTGGGTACTTAGTAGCTCCGCATGGTTAGGCCCCCGAAAAGGGGTTAGGTATACCTATCTAATATGTGTACTTGCCTAGTATAGCTAGAAGTATAGCTCCAATGATCATAAGAATAGTATGTGTACCTACCTAGTATGATTGTGTATACCTAGTATGTGTATCTACCAATTATGTGCACATACATAGTATGTGTACCTACCAACTATGTGTACCTACCTAGTATGTGTACCTACCTAGTATGTGTACCTAAATAGTATGTGTATACCTAGTATGTGTATACCTAGTATGTGTACCTACCTACTATGTGTACCTACCAACTATGTGTACCTACCTAGTATGTGTACCTACCTAGTATGTGTACCTACCTAGTATGTGTACCTACCTAGTATGTGTACCTACCTAGTATGTGTACCTACCTAGTATGTGTACCTACCTAGTATGTGTACCTACCTAGTATGTGTACCTACCTACTATGTGTACCTACCTAGTATGTGTACCTACCAACTATGTGTACCTACATGGTATGTGTACCTACTAACTATGTGTACCTACCTAGTATGTGTACCTACCAACTATGTGTACCTACCAACTATGTAACTATGTGTACCTACCTAGTATAGCTAGAAGTATAGCACCAATGATCATAAGAATAGTCTGTATAAAATCTGTCCATATCACAGCAGAAAGTCCACCTAGAAAAAAAAACAAGAATGAAGATAAATCTAAATTTAAAAAAATGGGTTTTGGGATTCAACTCCCTCCTCAAGCGCCACTAGAGGCCTCTAGGGGCGAAGCCGCTAGTACTCTATAACTCACTTTGTTAGTTTTCCTTCCATTATATTTGGAAATCGCTATTTAGGGAATGTTATACTGGAATTATGTAGATTAGAAATGTAAAATACATTGGACTATAAATTACACAAGTACCCACAATTTTATATCAACGCTCGGAAAGCCGTTTATAATACGATGCGAGAAATAACTATTATCATCATTGGGAATTACATTAATTAATCGTTTATTGTACTATTAAGATGACTGATATTAGACAACCAATAATCTGATTGAAGAAATAAAAAATCTTTTCTATAATACAAATTAAAAACAACAATGTATTTGAACTACAAAGATATTGCACAGTGTGGAAAATACGAATTGTTTACAGGATTTTTAAATTTTTGTGTGTGGATATGCTCGTCGTCAGGAAGGTTAGAATCTTGGTCCTCGTCATAACTAAAGGCGTTAAAAATTGTTCCTTCTGCTGCTATGTCAGGTGCGCCCAGTAAGAGTAGGGGGGAATGCCTTGGCCCAAAAACAGGCGCAACTCACTGCCATACACAGTTAGGACTTCTCAGACAAAGGTCGTGCAATCAAAGGGTTGGTTGTCTGATGGGCCAATGGACGCTTTACAACGCAATCATAGGGCTTAGGCCTGAAAACCCTATCCCATATCCATAAAAAAAGCCACATTGTTAGAAAACATCAGACAAATTGTCAGCGACCTATGCTCCCCCTGTGGAGTGAAAACGGCTTTTTACTGTTACTGTTATTATTGGGAGGAGGGGGGTTGGGGGTTGTATTGAAGGAGGATAATTTTAAAAATACAATATATCATGATGTATTTTGAGTAAACCAAAAATAAAATTTTTAGTCGGTCTGACTATCATATTCATTTTTAAGTCCTGTTATTGTCCCACTGTGTATTGAAAATGAAACATAAACAAGATTATTAAATATCTTTTTAAGATATTTATAAACAAAATATACAATCCAATATCTAAAAAATATATATTCAATAAAAAATATTTAAATTGATTGTCTGTTTGTATAAAAGACAGGAACATTTCAGTCCATAAATGTTTCAATATAAACAAGGATGACAACATCCATAAGTAGCGAAGCTCAAAAATTAGGATTGTATATCAGGAAAAAAAATATTATAAAGCAGTGTCATATAATAAATATTAATATTGGTAAAATAGGGAAATCATCACACCTTTAAAATCACGCAACCTTATAATCATGAAAACTTAAAAAATCTAGGAATCGATCTAGCACCGCAATTAATAGACAAATCTTAATGAAACTTGATGGAAATATGTAGAACATGAGCATATTATTATTCAATCCCTGATAATTTCAGCCGTCAATCCTGAATAGGAATCGGGAAAATCGCGAAAACTTGAAAATCTAGGAATCGATCTAACACCCCAAATAACAGACAGAAGGAATCTTTACTAAAAATTTCAGCTGTATATCTTGAATAGGAGCCGAGAAAATCCCATTTCCCCCCATAGCGTTACTGACAGACTGACTGACGGACAAAGTGAATTATAGAAAAGCTTCGCTTTTAAAAAGAGAAAAATAAGAAAAAGCGATTAACAAAGAATGGTTGATTGAGTAAAGCTAAATTGTACGTAGCAAATATTTACGTCAATCCAATAATTCCTAATTGGTAAATACATTTCCATAAAGCAGAACACAAGGAACGAGAATTTACATTTGTATTCGGCACCTCGGGGCTAAAAAAACTGGCTTTAACCTTAAAATTGTACATTCTATATCCGTGGAAAGCTGTTTATAATACGATGCGAGAAATAAATATTAAATAATTCTTATTTAAGTATAACAGGCAATCAGTGTCTAAACTTTTCCACCGATAATTTTAACCCTTTACAGTCGGGCCCTATGCCGCACCTTAATCGGTCGTGGGGGGGGGGGCGTTCAACGTTAAGGTTTAATAAAATATGGACGTGTCGTACATACTTCACCACGGAATCATTAACTTATCTAACAAACAAACAGATATTTTTTATAACAGCTACGATCCTAATTTTCAGAAACCGCCAAAATATGTGTGTGACATGCAACTTTCCAGTGAAGCAACACTTCCAAAATTACGAAAAGACAGACAGACATAATCTATAGAAAATGTTCTCAACTATAACATTAAGAACATTTCCATAGACGTGTCAAAGCCAAAGTTTCTATCCTCATTAATTTATTAAGAGAAGGAATAGGTTATTAGCAGCAAAGCTACTCTATAACTGGAGGAAAATTTTGTTTCAGGGATTTAAAGGGATAAGACAAATTGATGTACATCCCCAATGATGATACACAAAATTACGCCTTCTGTAAATTAAAATTTGTGGTTGCAACGTTTGAACACTTAATGAACCAACCAATCAAAATATAATTTAAGTACCCAAAGTTGATAGGCCAACAAATAAGAAAACGTTACCAACACAATTACCACTATTTATCAATATCTACGCAGTTTACAGACAAATTTCCACGAATATTAAAATAAAATCATAAAATTAATGCTGGTTTTTTATAATAGCCAGAGCCTTAAGCCCCTCGGGGCTAACAAAACTAGTTTTATTCTTATAATTTTCATTTTAATACACACAGAAAGCTGTCTATAATACGACGCGATAAATAACTATCACTGAATAAAACATGAGGATTTCTTTATTATTTTGTAACTCCCTATGGACAAGAGCATTGTTGTTAATTTATTGGTAGAAGGCAGGATTCATATAGGGATAAGACAATAAACACTAAATTAATGTACACCCCCAATTATAATAAACAAAATTGCCCCATTAGTAGAATTAAGTAATTTGTGAAAAATTGAACATTGCTAAGCGATTAGTGGGGCAATTTTTTTTAAAAAGAATCCACCTCAGTTTAATTTACAGTCCCCTCCATCCCTGGTAGAAGAAATAAGTTATTAATTTGTGAATTATTGCCTGTCACCATCATATAATCATATATGAGGATTCTCTGAAAACTTTTCATATCAGTATGAACTAGGGTTGGCAATCCGAATCCGAATTCGGAATCCGCCCAATTTTTGAATCCATAATCCGTTTTTTTTTTTTTTATAGCGGATTCAGATTCTTAATTGTTAGGCTAAAATTTTTTCTTTCAAGGCGCCGGCGGGGGGGGGGACGCGGGGGGGGGGGGGGGGGGGGGGGGGGGGGGGGGGGGCGGGGGGGGGGGGGGGGGGGGGGG
>LS053916.1:5796-16515 GCA_900241095.1 Acartia tonsa | reverse complement strand
CCCCGCCAATAAAAACGTCTGATAACAATTTAACCCAACTTGTTGAAAAACTCATATTCCCCCCCCCCCCTCCAATTTTTTATCCCCCCTGTTTTGTAATGCTTTTTCTCAACCTAATATCTATCAACCTGTTTGTCAATCTATCACTTATTTATCTATTTGTAAATCCAATTTCTATCTATTTTTATACCTGTGGAGTAACTTCAGTAACTTCCTGAGCAAGGGTTGAAGTTGACTTCCTCTTGCTGGATACACTTCCAGTAGAGCTCAACTTCTTGGCGGATAAGACAGGTGTTCCACCTTATTTCAAAATATAGTTAGATAATTGTAAATTACCTATCGCACTTAAATATGGCAAATTAGAGCGAAACATTCTAATATCCCAAAAGTAAACCTAGTCTAATAAAGTAAGCCAAAGTGTCACCCCTGGCCCGTAACCCCCACTTATTCTATAATTAAAAGGAGAACATTTTTTAGTCTGTAACTTGCGATGTAGGTAACTACTACAGATTAGAGGTCTCTATTTCTGGATGGTTTAGGTTATTTTAACTATATTTTCAATTGATTTTAGGCTTTTTTTCCTGCTCTTCCCTACCCTTCAAATACATAGCCATAAAAAAGATACCATGGGGCGCATACGCTAGTCTTATGTAAATGAAATCATTGTATAATCTGTTTACCTGCCAGGAGTTCTTGAACTCCGACCAGATCTGTATAGTCAGGCACAGGTGAAGCAGATTTAGCCTTGGGAGTCGCAAACATTTGTCTTACACCTAAAAAACACAATTTTGAAATTTAAATATTGAAGTAACTTTTAATTAGTTAGATGTATAGAGTGGGTCTAGCAAAACACTATTGTTATTATTTAAAAAGAGAAATACAACCATTGGATGTGCCCTGAGTATGGCAGGTGTCCTACTAGATCCTTATGTATGCTAACAGTAGGGCATAGGAATTTCAAATTATCATTTCTTTATGATACTCTGAATCCTCTACCCCAAGAAAAATTCCTTATTGACAAAAATCAAGATAAGCAATTTTCATATAAACAAACATTCATCCTACTGCTTTAAAAGGTAGTGCATCTATAAAACGACAGCAAAATGATTAGGACTCATAAAAACACAAACAAAGACAGGAAAACATTTAGGAGACCTTCGTTTTGGAGATTTTTTTATGGCCTTATAAACAAAGAAAAAAAATATATATTTTTTAATATGGTTATAAAGTAAAAAAGCATAAAATCTTTACCTGTAATAGCCGTGTAGTTGGCAACTGGAGAATTGAACGGGGCAGAAGGTGTACCAAACATTTTCTTCATGCCTCGCAGGTCTGAATAATTCGCCTTTGGAGTACCGGGCAGGGCACGCGGCGTGTCAACCAACTTTTTCAATCCACCAAAGTCTGAATAGTTGGCCTTCGGGGTGCCGGGCTTGGCACGGGGTGTGTTGACTAATTTCTTCAGACCACCAAAATCGCTGTAGTTAGCCTTGGGGGTGCCGGGCTTGGCACGGGGTGTGTTCACTAATTTCTTCAAACCGCCAAAATCGCTGTAGTTAGCCTTGGGGGTGCCGGGCTTGGCACGTGGTGTGTTGACTAACTTCTTCAAACCTCCGAAATCGCTGTAGTTGGCCTTCGGGGTGCCGGGCTTGGCACGTGGTGTGTTAACCAACTTTTTCAATCCACCAAAGTCCGAGTAATTGGCCTTAGGTGTGCCGGGTTTGGCAATTGGGGTCTTCAACAGTTTCTTTACACCGGCGACATCTGTGTAATCCGCCTTGGGGCTCTTCTGCACCTTCGGCGTTTTCATGAGTTGTTTCACGCCCTGGATGTTGGTATAGTCGGCAGCAGGACTCTCCTGGCCGCCGCGGATCAATCGAGAAATTCCAGAGGATCTTCTAAAAATTAGACTTATAGAAGATATTTAAATTCTTAGGACAAATAAGTTAATGCTCTGAATTTTCTTGTGCAATCTTGATGCTTAAACAGAGATAGTAATTTTTCGCACATTTACATTTAATTGAAAACATTCCAAAAATAACATTTTCCAAAACTTCTAGAAGTTTCATTTATTTTTCTTAAAAATAAACAAATTGTGTACCTGCTTTTCTCTTTCTTGTTATCGGAGTTGAGGGGAGTGACGAAAACCTCCACGGGGATTGTGGGTGTCGTGACAGAGCTAAAGTCAAAATTGGTTGCATCGTGCTGCTCCGGAGTTCCTAAAAAGGATTAGTTTGTTTACTGTACATAACAATTTGCTGTTATTATTTTCACACACAAAAAATCAGGGATTTTAAGGGATAAGACTATGGACGAAATATTTATGGTTATTGTACAATCCCCAATGAAGATCAACAAAATTAACTCCGTAGATTAAAACTGTTGGTGAAAAAGTAAGAAAATACTGGTTTTGAAATTACCAATCAAGATTGAACAAAAGTACCCAAAGTTTTTGGGTCAACCGATGAGATTTTGTTTTGTAAAACTTTGGTGCAAGTGGAAATTACAGTCCAATGTAACAATTCCATCTCTGAACAAGTTGATACATTCTTCATAACTACCTGTCGAGATAGACTTCATCAATATTTGAGTCAATTCTCATATAAAAGCTTATTTAAGTGGGAGAACAGCTACCCCCCTCCCCCATGAAAAGACCTATGAAAGGTTTATAACTATCTTGGGGGAGGGTGCCTCACCCCCCCCCCCAAGAGAAAATTTGTGTCCCTAGTAGGGGCGTAACCGATAATTTATGATAATATATCACGGTACTGTTGCTCTACCTTTGGACTTAGTTGTTCCAGAAGTAAAAATGCTCCATACCTGGTAGAGATTGGGAGTCCCTGGCGCGCAGCGGGGAGAGCTGAAAGGAATTACGTCCTGTTTTGGCGGAGTTCGGAGCTTTGCCTGAAAAAAGTTAGTAGGTATTAAAAATTGTTTAGGTTGACAGTTTGAAAGAAAAATGTCACATAACAATAAATGTTACTTTCATTTTACTTTAATTAAATAGATCTAAGGGGATAAGAACATGGCGGAGAAATTATTGTACATCCATAATGATGACACGCAAAATTACCCCTTCTGTAGATTAAAAATAGTGGTTAATACGTTTGAACACTTAACTTAATAAACTAAACCAATCAAATTTCAGTAAAAGTTCCCCCCAAAAAAATGTGAAAAGGAGGGTAGATACTTAAGTCATTTTAGGTGCCTTGATTACAAAATATTTCAGAAAACAAGGTTTACCTTTAAGTCTGGAGATAAGTTTATTTTCTGGGGTGATGGCACGAAACCCATGGCTAAGCCTCCCGGCTGGCTTTCCGCCTTTTGGCGATTTGCCGGTGCTCTTGGGCGTTTTAGCTGGAGTCTTGGAGGGTGTCTTGGCGGGGGTTTTGACGGCTGATTTTGGCGATTTAGCGACCAATTTGGCTGGGGTTTTGGCAGGTGTTTTAGCTGGGGTTTTGACAGCCGATTTTGGTGTTTTAGCTGGTGTCTTAGCAACAGACTTTGCCGGCGTTTTCGCGGGTGTCTTAGCTGGTGTTTTGGCAGCCGATTTGGGTGTTTTAGCCGGTGTCTTAGCAACAGACTTTGCCGGTGTTTTGGCAGGTGTCTTAGCTGGGGTTTTGGCAGCTGATTTGGGCGATTTTGCTGGTGATTTAGCCGGGGATTTGGCAGGTGTTTTGAATGGTGTCTTTTTGACGGATTTTGTCACAGACTTGGGTGATTTAGTTGGTGTTTTGGCAGCCGATTTGGGAGTTTTGGGTGACTTGGCAGCAGATTTAGGTGTAGTGACAGCCTGTTTATTTTTCTTTGCTGCTGGGGTCTTGAGCAAAGCTGAAATTCCTTCATAATCTGTTGTATCCTTGATAGCTCTTCCAACCACAACCTAAAAAATAGCTCTCACTAATATGGAATTTTGGCAAGGAATAGTAGAACAAAATATCTTAACGGATAAATTGAAAACACATCCAGCTCTTCACAATAATGATAATATTACCCTTTGAAAAGTTTGAAAACTACTTATTTGGAATCAACCAATAAAAGTTATTAATAAAGAGCCAAAGAATACGAGGTCATAGACTTTTGGGTATCTGTGTAATTTAGAGTCCAATGTTTCCTCCCTCCCATTTGTATAACATAACAGACATCTCTACAAGATCTATTGATTGTTTTTACAAATGAACCAAATTCTAGTTATATTATTATAGTAGCTCCAAAAGCAAACATAAGATTCTTACCATAGATTTCTGTCCCTTTCTGGTGGGCTTGGCTGGTGTCTTGGTTGTTTTCTTTCTGATAACAATATCAGGACTGAACGCAAGCATGCTGCTTACTGATTCTTTGCGAACAGTCTTTTTCACCTTAGACTTTACTACCTGCTTTACCTAAAACAGATTATTCCTTAGATTTAATAAAGCAGTTTTACTAAAAGCTTTTCTATATCTAAGTTATGCCCAACAATGATTTAAAGTAGGTTACGAGAAATTCAATTAATAATACAGTCTAGTTGTAGTCTAAAGTATTTATCTGCGTATTCTGATTGTACACAAAAAATTGTCTTTTAATTATCATTAGCTTCCAAAGTCCTACGATTCACCTAATTGTGAAACTTTCGGTTTTCTATTTTATTCAAAACCTGTAAAAAACTAAAAAATATGGAATTAAAAAAAAATAAGGCGCTAGTAGAAATATAGGTTAATACCTCATTTTTTAGCTCTATAAGATGAGTCTAAATATGCACAACATTTTGTTTTAAGACAATCCCCCCCTTTGTGTTTAAAAATCGATGAATAAATAAATCAAGGTTTACCTGTGCCCTCTTGACAACCTTGCCAGTAGCTGGCTTATTCAGGTTCCGTTTCACAATCTCGGACCACAGAGGACGACGCTTCACCGCCGACTTGCGGACAGATTTTGGCGTCTTGCCGCCGAGTTTCACCGAAGATTTGGCCTTCATTACAGAGCGTGGCGTTTTGGCAGCTGTCTTGGGTGTTTTAAAGGTCGCCGCCTTAGGCGTTTTAGCCTTAGGTGTCTCGGATTTAGGCGTTTTGGCTTTTGGAGTTCCAGCTTTAGGTGTTTTCGCCTTGGGAGTCTCAGCTTTGGGCGTTTTAGCCTTGGGTGTCTTCAATAGCTCACGTTTAACAGGCTTGGGTGTAGCAAGGAGGGCTGACAATCCCTCAAGCGGGAGCTCGGGAGCCTTAACTATCTTAGCATTCTTGAATGGGGTCTTTCTACCCTTCTTGGTGACGACTGGAGTCTTGGTCAATTTTCTAAAATAAAAAATAAAAGTTCAAATACACCAATAGCTTGAGAAAAAAGTGCGATTCTTTTGATAATAGGTATAAGTCAGTAATTTTATTTTGTTTTTTTAATGAAAAAAATAAATATCTTAAGTAAAAAAAATCGGCTACAGATTACAACAACAACCAAAAAACTAATATAGTGCAATATATTAGTCATTTCCTTGGGCTTAATGTGCATGTTGAGCATTAGAACCCTCCTTATTTTTAAAATAGGCTGAAAATAAAGGGGAGTCTATTTCATTTTCTATCCATAACCCCTGCAGGGCCTACACTTGATGTCGCCTCAATTTTGCGGGGGGATACCAATATAATAATCTAATCTAGTCTGAATACTAAGAAACAAATATTCGAAAATAAAGAGGGGGAAGGGGTGAATTCTGTGCTAGACAAGTTACTTGGAGGGAAATTAGCGGTCCTACTCAGTGAGTTATATTAAGAGTTTTTACCTGGTGATAACAATATCAGGAGAAATAGCCGAAGCAAATACAGCCGTGCTTTCTTTTCTTGCCTTCTTAACAATAACATTGGTAGATTTTTTCAATTTCTTGACAATCCTTCCACCAGCCACTCCGTGGACTGAGCTTGATTTTCCCTGAAATAGAAAAATATGAGTTAAGATTTATCACTGACAAAATTGAAAGCATAGGTAAAATTTACTTTTTGGATTTTGATAATTTAGATTTTAACATAAATAACTTCATAAGAAAATTATTCTTTCTCTGAATACTATAGGTATCTAAAGGGATAAGACAATAGAAGATAAATTCTTATAGTAACCCAATAACAATAAACAAAAAACCACTCTTCTAAAATGAAATTGTTGACTGACAAGTTTGCATCAATAAAAAATAAGAGTTAAGAGAAAGGGATTATAAAACTTTTAGTACTAGAGTAATTTATGGTTCAATGTTCTCTCCCTCCATGATTTTTTTTATTAAAATTGTATTTACCTTCATATTCCTCTTAACAATCTCCGACCACAACGGCCTCTTGACGGCAGATTTGCGCACACTCTTCGGTGTTTTTCCCATCTTAACACTTCTGGGTGTCTTTCCAACACCTTTGGTCGCTGACTTGGGAGTCTTGCGGGCGCTTGCAGCAGGAGTAAACTTGACCGTGGCCTTAGGGGTAGCCATCTTGGGTGTGACAGCTTTAGGAGTGGTCACCTTGGGAGTAGCAGCTTTAGGAGTGGTCACCTTGGGTGTGACAGCTTTAGGAGTGGCCACCTTGGGAGTAGCAGCTTTAGGAGTGGCCACCTTGGGGGTAGCAACTTTAGGAGTCTTAGGTGTTGCTACCTTGGGTGTAGCTTGTTTAGGAGTAGCCACCTTAGGTGTAGGTGTGGCAATCTTGGGAGTGGCAATCTTAGTTTTCACGGGTGTAGCCGCCTTTTGAGGCGTAGTAGGCTTCTTTTTCATGAATTTTGGCGTCTCAACATGGCTGTAGAAGCTCTTAACCTTTTTATTTTCAATTTTCTTGACCAAAGGTGTCTTCATAACCTTGGGGGAAGTTGCCTCCTTCTTGTTAGATTTAGGAGTGGCTTTGGGGGACGCCTTTACTGATTTTGGAGTCGCCTTCGGGGATGCCTTGACAGATTTAGGAGTTGCTTTAGGTGACGCCTTGACAGATTTAGGAGTCGCCTTCGGGGATGCCTTGACAGATTTAGGAGTCGCTTTAGGTGACGCCTTAACGGATTTAGGTGTAGATTTTGGCGATTTTTTGACAGACTTTGGTGTCTTTTGTGGGGTTGCTTTCTTGGGTGTAGCTTCCTTCTGAGGTGTAGTTGGCTTCTTTTTCATGAACTTGGGTGTTTCTACGTGGCTGTAGAAACTCTTCACCTTCTTGTCCCCTATCTTTTGGATAACTGGCGTCTTAGCAATCTAAATGTATTATCAAATCAATTTCTTTATCATAAAAATTTACAAAGGCTTAGCGAAAAGACCCAATGATAAACTTATCAAAATTGGTAGCAAAAGTATTATTCATTTGGTCCGTTTGTCCCTCCGTCCGAAACGCTATAACTAAAGAAATAATACCTACTTTTATCAAGGTTTCGTAATTTCAAAAAAAGATGGATTTAATGCACTTATCTTTGTTTAGTTTTACAACAACTAAACATCTGTTTTTGTTGTTTGAAAAAATAAGGAGTATTACCTTTTTAGCTTTTGGTGGGCTTATACTAGACTTCCTCTTGATTCCCTTGGATACAGGACTTGCCTTCTCAGGGCTCTTTTTCTTCATGGACCCAATCTTGGGAGTAATTTTGCTTGAGGACTTTTTCAAAGCAGGGCTAGATGCGACGTCGGGTGTTTTGGGCGTCTTTTTGGCGGACACCGGCGACATTTTAGTGTTCTTTGTCGCAGTTTTTGGTGTGACAGCCAGCTTAGGACTCTGCTTAGGCGACGTTTTAGTCATAGCCGCCACAATCATTTTAGCGGCGGATTTGGGTGAGTCTTTCTTCAACGAAGCAGAGGCGGATGCTTTAATCGCGTTGGCAATCGGCGTCTTTTTGGCAGATTTCGGCGTAACCGCCGCCGATTTTGGTGTACCAGTCTTGGATAGCGGGGTGCCATATTTGGAGCCAGGAGTGGCTGCCTTAGAGGCAGGGGTGGCAGTCTTGATGCCTGGCGTTGCTTGTTTGGGCGTGGCTGGTTTGCTCTTGGGAGTCTCAACTTTCCTTTTCTTGCTGGGTGTTGGAGTGTTGGCAGTTATGGCGATAGCAGGGATAGTGCCTAAAAAAACATATCACAATTACCTGGGTATATTAATATCAAATATGTTGCAAGAGTGATTGGAGTGAAGGGACCAATATGGTTCTTCTTTACAATTAAATTTCTTAATGGTCAGGGAAAGGTTTATAACTCGTTTGAAAAAAATATTCCCGTTCCCTCTAGTTTCTCTTAGAGGCCAATTGAGGCGTAGCTGCTAGTAATTGCAGTACAGTAGTAAACTGCGTCAAAAACTTTAACTGCCCCCCTCAACTTTTGTTCTATCATTAGAAAAACATAAGTCAGTGAAGCATATTAATACATTTAAACCAGAGGTGGATTCATAAAAAAATTTGCCCCACTAATCGCTTAGTGGGGCAAAATTGTTATCGTGAAAAATCCCCCAAAATGACATAAAAAAACTACAAAAATTAAATAAAATCTTATGTTAATAACCCTTCTATGATTTTGTTTAATTTTGTGATTTTGGTGGATTTATCACGAAAACAATTTTTTTTAAGAATCCACCTCAGATTTCTTTTTGGGTATGTAGCCTAACAAAAACAAGTTAATTATAGATGTACAAAGATTGTATAGAACTTTTTATTACACTACGTTACTAACGAACCGACGGACATATATTTGTCTGTAAAGTACAGTAGCTCTGCTAATAAAACCTTACCTGTAAGCGAAACTTTTGGGGTGCGAACAGGAGAAATTCTGGGTGAGGTTCTGTACCCTGAATTTCCCTTGATCAGGGGCTCGTCATTCTCTTTTCTTCTGAGCACGCCCTTGGGGCTGGATTCTCCCTCCTCAAGGATACCCGCGGTTCCTAAAATGTTATTTTGTTAATGGGGTGGGGATTGAATCTCATTCAAATTCCATTCCATTGCAAGAGTACAAACAGTAGTTTTTTCAAAACTCATTAAAATAGATCTTTAATATTTTTAGGTTTGTTTTTCAATTCCATTTCTAACACTTTTATTTTCTGTAGTTTTAAAATAAAATTACAGTTTATTTCTTAGATCAATTTAAGTTGTTTCAGTGGGTGTCCTTAATTAACGGACCATATCAGACTACAAAAAAAATTGTTGCATTAATTTAACATACCTGGCATGGCTGAAACACGCTTTCTCACAGACTCAACTCTTTGCTTGGGGGTCTCAGTTGGGGGGTGGGCACCCTAACAAAATAAAGATTCTAAGTTTGAAATATATTAGAGTAAAACACTTGAGGGAGAAGGGGTTGAATACCTGGATCGCCCCTTCACAATGTGCTTGTGCCGACCCTCAATCGGGTCATTGAAAATCAACCTTTAGTGTTGTGAATATTAACACAGCCAAGTAGAAAAAAAAATATTTGCAGACGAAAAAGGTAACTGAAATTGGGAGGAAGGAAGTTATCTGTACGTACATACATCTTTACTATAAAGCTGTTTTTAAAATAACAAAATTCTTCTTCTGTTTAAGAAACAATATATTGGTAATAAACATGTATTTAAACTGGTGGAAAATTTAGACGCAAAATGATACCTTGCGAACCGGAGTTGATGGTGGCAGGGCCTTGTCAAAATACTCTGGGGACACGTAGGGGCCGAAGGACACCCTCTTCTTGCTGTTGGGAGTCATACTATCATCCTCGCGCAGACGTTTGACAGCCTGGGTTATCTCGAAGCTAGGAACGGGGGGTTTCGCTCTAAAAAAAATTAAATGTGAAACAAAGTAGACAACATCTCTAGGAAGAAAATCCTCCAAATATTATATTATCATAAAACAGACATAATAAGAATCTAAAGCAAATACTCAATAGACAGACAATTACATTAAACTATACAGAAGAATAATTAGACAAAGCAGAGAGACAAAAATGACTTATAGACAACTAAATAAGAGGTTTTAACAACTCATTTGACAATATTGATCAACTTATCATAACAGACAACCATCATTTTGATTGTTCAACCTTTTTGTGAAAGTCGTAATTTAATACTAAGATGTGCCGGTTTTATCACATATTCTTACTTATATTCCAATAGAATGTCGACAGTCGTAATAATAAACATGCATAAAACTGGCCAAAACTTACTTAGGAGTGGGAATCCTATTCTCCACGCTAGCATAAATATCGCCAGCAGGTCGGGCATCTTCAACAAACTCAGATTCTAAACAAACAAAAAAAAATTACACGAAAGCAGGGATCTTAAAGAGATAAGATAATATTCGATAAATTGATGTACATCCCCAATGATGATTCACAAAATTACCCCTTATGAAGAAAAAATCACAATGTCCCCCCTTTCAACTCTGACTCAAAAGACAAAAGAAAAAAACAGATAAAATAACTATGTTGTTTTGTCATTTTAAAGTGAATATTTTTTTTTAGAATCCTTTTTGAATAAATTTCATTGTTAATAATACATTACCTTGGGGATATTCCCATCTGAACTTTCTATCTCCAATAGTAAACACATCCTAGAAAATATATTATGTTAAGGGGGGCATTTCATGACTGAAATATTTTGAAAACAGACTTTTCAGAAATGTTTTTTTAATGACGTTTGTATGCCTTTGAAGATTTCATTAATGGATTAAAGTACCACAATATATTTATGAGTTTTTGGATATTTGAAGGAAGGTAGCGGGGGCGGCGGGGGGGGGGGGGGGGGGGGGGGGGGGGGGGGGGGGGGGGGGGGGGGGGGGGGGGGGGGGGGGGGG
>LS053915.1:4481-18350 GCA_900241095.1 Acartia tonsa | reverse complement strand
ATAGATAGATAGATAGATAGATAGATAGATAGATAGATAGATAGATAGATAGATAGACAGATAGATAGATAGATAGATAAATAGCTTACCATGTTCACAATATTGTCCTATAAATCCAGGTGGACATCTACAAGTGAAGGGAGCTTTGCACATCCCACCATTCTGACAGCCAGGGTAACAGAAAGCTATAATAAAATAATTTTATAATTAAGGTTTTAGTAGTGAAACTATTCTAAAGCTTTGTCTGTCCATTTGTCCGTTAATCCGTAACATTATGTGAGTAATGTGATTTTCTCGGCTGCTGATAAAGACTTTTTTTCTGAAGAATTCTATAAGCATCTACTCACTTAGTCAATCGATCAACATAATTTGTTTTTTTTTGTAGAGGTTTTATAAATCAATTTCTTTTAAATGTTCAATAATTCTAGGGGTAATTTTGCATTGGAGGATTGATACGCTCCCCTTCAAAATAATTATAAACGATCTCTTCACCGTAAAGGATTATAATAATCCTTCGCTTTAGACATCCTGTTACATCAGAGTTTACAGCATAACCTTGCGTAAGATTTGCCCAATAATTGGGGTGCTAGATCTATTCCTAGATTTTTAGGTTTTCATGATTCCTATTCAAGATTGACGGCTAACATTTGAAAACTAAATACAATTTATCCTCCCCCCCTTAAAACAATGAATTACCTTGACTACACCTGGCCCCCGTGTATCCAGAATGGCAAGAACAAACGTCTGGCTCCACACATTTACCCTAAACAAGAATGTCGTCACATTAACCTACCATTGGTCAATGAAGTAGTGTACTTGACTACCATTGGTCAATGAAGTAGTGTACTTGACTACCATTGGTCAATGAAGTAGTGTACTGGACTACCATTGGTCAATAAAATTGTATACTTGACTACCATTGGTAATTTAATCTACGTATCGGAATATCATTGGTCATGGTCATACCCTAGGCGATTGAGCGCGTTACACTGCAATTTGAAACTGAAAGTATGTTCTAAGGTGACCCGGAGAGGACTTGTACCCGAGGCATCACCACGCCCCCTGTCATGATAAAGGGAATCTGTTCTTAAACATTTTCAAAAATAAATTAAGTAAAAAATAAATATAAAAAAATTATAAAATTGCAATTTTTTTTCTAAAATAAACACAAAAATATGTGTACACTTTTATAAGCTAAAACAAGTACAGTTAAATAACATTTGAAGAGCATTTAGTAAATTTTAAAATTTCGCTAGACAGCTTTTAGTATTAGAAAAACTTAAATTAAGAAAAAATCCATTATACTGTAGGTATTTTGGTTAAATGCCAAAATTAATTCAGAATTATAGAACCTAGTAAAAGTGTCTGACCCTGAATATGACGTAAAAAATTTTTGCAAATGAGAGACCAATATACACTGTAATTGACATGGTAAAATTTATAGTGGCCTCTCATTGGCTAATTTTTTTACATCATAATCAGAGTCAGACACTTTTACTAGGTTCAAATTATAACCATTATTTTTAGTTTATTTTTTGTATCATGATTTTGAATGTCAAATGTGACGTATGGTCCTTCTGATGTAACTGTACAGACTTGCAGTACATACAGAGGAGAAGCTGCGCTGCTGATGAAAGTAAAGAATTTTTGCAATATATTGTGTGCAGCATTGATGTAGTCATTACTTACAAGTGTTTCCTTTGTTGGCGGGCAATCACTTCCGCACACTAAGTGTACATCTAGAAAGCGCAATGCCGCACACTCTACCATTTACTACCAACGCCAAGCGCAATGCCGCACACACTTGCTCTAATCAAAAGTCGTCTTATCAAATCTTCCACATATTATCATAACTAGATAAGGCATTTTTGCAATCAAGACACACAATTGACAAATATTTCTAGATGGTTCATCTGACCCCAAAAATCGTCAAACATAAAAAGGGATTACAAGCAGACAAACACCTTTGTTTATTTTTTGCATAACATACATGCGGGTGACAAAATTTTTGTGGAAAAAAATTCTAGAAAGGTATCTTTAACCTAAGGATAGCTAACTTATTTTAGGTTTCACAATATACTTGGAAATAAATTGCTACACCACATAATTTACCCAAGAAAAGCTTTAACAAAAATACAACAATACTGTGAACAAATGAAAAAAATATGTCCTTTCATACTAAAATCTGCACATAATTTCAACCAATACCATGGCCGGGTGGTTCTTCAACTGTTATCCTATTAGCTGATATTATCTCTGTAGAGAAAGCACAAAATGGCACCAAAAAAATGACGTCATACAATAAAGTTGTCCAATGAGAGGCCATTATACATTGTAATTAACCAATGGTAAAATATATACTCAACTCTCATTGGTTATTTTATCGTGTGACATAAATTTTTTGGTGCCATTTTGCACTGTCTCATCTCTATTAGACAAAAAACCAAATAAATGATGGTTAAAGTACAGGATAATAAACAATTTGTGCTATTATAACAATTTTCGTATCTGATCATTGTTTTTTTTTATTTTTTGAATATTATTAATGTTTTTCCATATTTTTCAAAAACAAATTGAAATAACATGGAGAAAATAAAACCTTTGAAGTTAAAAACCTCAAAACCTCCAATAAATCCTCCAATCAAAAAATCCAATAATGTTAATGCTAATCTTTCTAGTGCTTCGTGTAAAAATAACAATTCAATAATTGATGTGATTACCATTACCTAATAAGGACGGGATTCTCCTTCGATTTAAGTGATCATCTAGAGAATCCAGAGAATCATCCACGTGTAATGGGATGCGATATTTTAACACCCAAGGATATTACGTTAAGTAACATCCATCAGACAACCAACACTCTGATTGCACGACCTTTGTCTAAAAAGTCCTAACTGTGCATGGTAGTGAGTTGCGTCTGTTTATATCGCACACCTGAAGCAGTAGGAACCATTTTAACGTTTTTAGTTGTAACGCCGTGTCGGCCCGAGACTCGAACATATCACCTCCCCAGCGACGAGCGGATGCGCCACGATTGCGGATAATTGATGTGCTACATGTGCGGAAGTGTATGAACACCTCCTTTGTGTTCTAATGTTTTCTTTCAAATAGGTAAACACCTCTCAAGGAAAACAGGGATGAAAACGTCCAGAAAAACATATCCAGCCAGTATGGCTTCGAAATCGATCTACATACGCTGTTTTAGGAACGGTTTTATGAAAATCATGTAAAGCATCGTATTATAGAAAATTTTTATTCATATTAATAAAAATAATCTTAAAATTACAACCAGTTTTAACCTTATAATTTAGTTTTAATATCCGTAGAACGCTGTCTATAAGACGATGCGATAATTAACTATTATAGAGTTTTAGGGGTTTAATCATTGAATAAATGTAATATCGTCTATAAATCTAAATATATTTAAAGAATTAAAATTTAGTTTGCTAAAATTAATTATAAAAACATTCTTTATCGTCCTAGGTATCATCATTTAAAACGATTGTTCCATTATGATTTGAATTTGTTACAGAAATTTAAAAAATTAATAGTACAATGAAAGATTACTTGACTGATATTACTATAGGGAAAAAAGATAGATAGACATAATAAACAAGGACAAATTAATACAAAGCTTAATAAGCAGTGACCTCATATAGTCTTTGAGGGTGGTATACACCAAGAGATCTTATTGTATCTATGAATCAAACATTGCTTAATTCTGTGCATGGTTTTATGTTTCAACGTCCTTTAAACATTCAACGCTTTGTTTGCTCGACCCTTTTCTGGAAGTCCTAATCAGTAAATGATACCTGTTGGCAGTCTGGCTGACAAATAGGAGTTGAACAGTCAGCTCCCTTCCAACCTTCATCGCATTCACATCTAAAACATATAAGAAGCTTCACTACAAAGGAGAACCATATCGGTCTAGTGGTTAGCAAGATCCTTCACGAAAGACAGACAAATATCCTGTTACTTTTATAAAAAAAACTGGCTGTTACGCCCCTAGAGGTCGTAAATATGTTTATGTTTATGTTTATGTTTATGTCTCTAGGGACACTTGAGTACTATAACCCATTATAATTATCGAAGCTTTACTGCTTTACCATATCGGTCCAGTGGTTAGCGAGATCCTTCACTAACAAACAGATAAAAATCTTGTTATATTTATATAATATATAATTCAACATCGAATGTCATTTTAAAGTCAGATTGACTTTAAATAGCCTATTAAACCCTGAACCAAACAATTTACATTTTCCTGGATATTTTGTCTATTGTAGTTCTGAAGTGTACAGCTTTGCAGTACATGGTTTCTATTTGTTAAAGCAACACGTATGATAAAAGAAAAAGATTCTTTTTAAAGTAAAATGCTTATATATCAATCAAAATCTATATTTTTTAATTTTTTACTGATCCACTTCATTATGCAAATGAAAAGAAAATCAATGGGAAAACGTTATGGGTGATTTTTCGTGGGATGGTTGCAGTACTATAATCCATTATAATTATAAACCTTTTCCTGGACCTATAAGATGCTTCACTGCAAAGGAGAACACTATCGGTTCGGTGGTTAGCGAGTCCTTCACTAAAGAAAGACAAACATCCTGTTACTTACATTTATATATAAAAAATATAATTCAACATCGAATGCCATTTTAAAGTCAAAGTGACTATAAATAGCCTATCAAAATGGATTTAAATATGGACCTCATTTATTGGTCAGTTTGTTTATCCAGTAGTAGGGGAGAGGATGAGGGAAAGGAGGTGTATGGGGGTGTCATTATTTTAGCCCGTTGCGAGTATTACTTTATTAGAGTACATGAAAATCTGGTGCAACATCCAAGTAATAACAATAACTTACTTTGTTTTATCTTTGGAGCAAAATCCATGAACAGTACAACCACATGCGTCAACTAAATAGATAGATAGATATATAGATAGTAGACATACATATAAAAGATAGATAGATATGTAACAAAATCCATGAACAGTACAACCACATGCATCAACTAAATAGATAGATAGATATATAGATAGAAATACATATTGATAATAGATAGATATATAATTCACATACCTGGACAGATAGATAGATAAATATATAGATAGTAGACATACATATAGATGATAGATAGATATATAACAAAATCCATGAACAGTATAACTACGTGCATGAACTAAATAGTTAGATAGACATACATATAAATGATAGAAAGATGGATATATAGATAGACATATATTATTATATATAGATGATAGATAGATAGACATACACATAGATGATAGATAGATATAAAACAAAATCCATGAACAGTACAACTACGTGAATCAACTAAATTCAAACAAGGATGACAACATCCATAAAGCGAAGCTCTAAAAACATAAGGAAGGACAAACGAACAAAAACTCTTGTATAGTTTCAGATCTAAATTGTACATAAATTTGTTGAAGAATTGCAAAATACAGGATACAGTAAAAGGACATACTTTCATTTTTGGATGCCTCGCTAATCCAAGGTTTGTTAGTTAATTTCCCGAGAGGCCGAAAGCCTGGGCCTACTAAACTGGTATTGATTTTATGATTTTTATTTCTATTATTAGTGGAAAATTGTCTATAATACTATAAGATACATGATTTTTTAGTATGGTATAAAACCGGTTCTAATCCAGCGGATATTAATCGGGTTTGAAGCTAAAACTCTTTTACCTGATGGAGTAGCAGCCGTTGTTATTTCTTCTGAGGTCTAGAAACCAAACACATTATGTTAAGACTAGTTGTTTCACCCCTAGTCTCTAGGGGCGAGTGCACAAGAATTTGAACAATAGCCTAAAACCACCCAAGGAAATATATAAGATTTCCTGAAAAATCACAACCAATTTGAACCATCAATTTCAGAGATCATTTGATTGAACAAAAAACCTTACTTCTTTATTATAGAGAATAAAAGTATTCGTGATATTAATATAGACACTGAAATAATCAACTGCTGCGATGTCAGATGCGTTTTAGAAAAAAAGATAAGTCGAGTGAGGGAGGGAACATTGTGCTATTAATTTCACAAGTCCCTAAAGTTTTTCAATAGCGTTTTTTTATTTGTTGGCTTCACAAGTTAGGAGACTTTTAAAGAATTGTGATTAAAATGATTATCCAACCGTTTCGAGCTCTAATTGTAATCTAGAGAAGGGGTAATTTTGTGTATCATCAATGATAATGTAATTTATTGGCTATTGTCTTATCCCTTTAGATCCCTACTTCAAGAAAGTTTATAGCTAGACATGTTGTGGTTTCAAAGACTCACAAAAAATAATTAGACAGATTTTTAAAAAGAAACTTTGAACATTTTCTTTAATTTTGTTTTGAAACATTTATAAATTTAGACCATCTGTCACAAACATTTAATTAAAGAATGGATTTATTATTACTTGGATCTTACACCAGATTACCGTGTACTCTAATAAAGTAAAACTTGTAGCTGGATGAAATAACAATCCCCCCATCCACCCCCTTTACCCCATACACTCCACTCCTACTCTATGTCATAATATCCACGTATATTCTAAATATATCCATTAATTAAACGGATCTTGTGCAGTTCACGGTAAACGTTTTCTGAAAAGGTTCATTTCTAAAAAATGAAAAAATACTTTAAAGGCTGTTAGTGGCCAAACGGCTGAATGTACAAATCATGTTCATGTTCATGATTATAATCAACAAAAAGACCCACCTAGAGAAAAATATTAGGAATATACAATAATCAATGATTGAAAAAAAGGCGCGAAAAATATTTAATATTAACGATGCTTAGGCATAACATGTACGTTAGGCCATTTTAGAGATAATTATTACAAGCAACATTTAACTGTGAACTGCACCTGATCCCTAATTATATAATTACAGATTTAGATCACAGACGTCCAGGGTAGGGGGTACAAGGGTGTTAACCCCCTTCAAACTTCGGAACCACTCATTTTATCCCCCTCATAATTAAAAAAAATACGTTAGAGTAACCCCTTTAAAACTTGGGAACCCCTCAAATAAAAAGAAAAAAAGATTAAAACCAGTTTTGTCAGACCGGAGGAGTTTCGCATTTCTATGGTGTTGTCGAATATATATAACTAGCAGCTTCGCCCCTAGCTTAAAACCACCACAGGACCAATAGGTATATACCCTGAAGAGTAGAATCCGATCGGTTCATTGGTTACCGAGATCTTAAGCTTCAGACGGACGGACAGACGGACAGACATCATTCTACTTTGTATTATAGATACATAACCAATAGCATGCCTAGGAAAACAAATAAACTTGTTAAAACTATTTTTTTCTTTTCTTTCCATTTCTTTGGCTAACTTTTTTATGCAATTATAAACTCCTAACTTCTTGCTAACAACACTAAATGCGTATTTTTAGTTGCGAAGCTACTCTATAATTAACTTTGTATGTTCGTCTGTCCGTCAGTCAGTCCGTAATGTTGTGGGGTCAGTGTGATTCCTCAGATATATGCACATCTAGTCTATACAATGTTTTGTCCGTCTGTCTGTTGATTACTTTGATTTTTGGCGTCAATAGGTGAACTTGAGTTCTCCGAGTATAGAGTGTTTAAAACTTAAAGTGCTCCAATAATCCTAATTAAACTCTCATTGACCAAAACAATTAGACCCATTTTAAAAGTTTTTTTTTATGGAATGAATTCAGTTTTTCATCTGAACTTAATTATCTTAATTATTAAAAATTTAAGTACTTGCCAATACATGACTTACAAGAATTTCAAATTCTAAATACAAACAAAAAACTGTAAACATATCTCTAGTAAAATATTCAGGGATATAAAGGGATAAGACAAAGGCCGATAAATTTATTTACAATCCCAATATGATGATACACACAATAACCCATTCTGTAGATAACAAATGTTAGGACGCTCAAGTTAATCAACCAACCAATCAAAAATTATTTATAGTCCCCAAAGTTGTTAAGCCAACAAATAAGAAAATACAAATCTTTGGGAACTTGTGTAATAAACAGTCCCTGAGTAGAATATTTCCTTTTGTAATATTGAAGAATTTTTATATAAAATTCCAGACATAGCGAGAACATATTCTCTGCCAGGGTTAACATGGATAGGGCAACAGAAAATAAATATTAATCATAGATTGTTTGTTTTGTGGACGAGTCTCTTGTATTTAACCTTTTCGTATAGCAAGAATGACATCATTCCCAAAAGAAAAGTTCTTAAATCAACAAACGAACAAACGTACATGAACACTTGTAGAATGTCAAAACTAAATAAGCAGAATATTAATTTAAAGTTCTAAATAAAATTGTAAATTGTTGCAAAACTGCATAAGTAAAGGACATACTTACACTTTTATGGCTTAATTATTGAAATGCTTCGCTTATAGTATTCTTCCTTGATGTTCTAGAAATCAGATTAATAGAATAATTATATCAAACACAAAAAAGTGTTGTTTAAAAGTTAAAAGCCAACATGTTTTAAATGGACGCGACTACGGACTTTCTGGTAACTATTGTAGAGTTGCTTCGCTTTCAAGCGTTACGGGAATCATTATTCAAAGTTTTTTTTAGCATTCCAACCATCCCGGATACTTTCCTCCAAATTAAACATTGTTTCACATTTTAGTCAGAAAATTTAATATATTTTATTTTAGAAATATTTAATATTCAATATAATATGTGTGTAAGTTAGTGATATGTAAAGGATTAAATATCTTATAAACAATAATTTAAAAAAAAAACATTTAATTATAATGCACAATATTTATAAAAAAAAATAATTCAAAGCTTTTGGCTATAGTGTGCAAACTTAGTAAAGGATTCAAACCCACTATTCCTCTAATTAGGCTTTAAGCTGTATATATATAGTGATTTTAATTTTTTGACAACAATTGTTTGTAAGATATAATTATTCTATTCATCTGATTTTTGGAGCAATGATTCCTTGTTTTCTAATACGGTCTTAATAAAAGGATTAAAGCAATAAAGACCATTTACTTTCGTGTCTGAAGAAAATTTGTTTTTTATTGAAAAATAAATCCCAAATTCTGAAGAAAAAAGAGATAAGATATTGCTTTTTATGTCAGGGCTCGATGACCGCAGTCACAGCAAAATCAGCTGCTGCGACTATTTGTAAGCTACCAGAAATCCGACTTAACAATAGATATAATGTTACTTGGATCTTACACCAGATTTTTCATTATCATGTTCTATAATAAAGTGAAATACGCAGCGGGATAAAAACGATACCCTCCTATCCCCCCCCCCCTTTATCCCATCCTTCTGGAACTGAAGGAAGGAACTGACCAATAAGCGATTTCCATGTTAGCAACCTAAATTGACGACAATTTTTCCCCTGTCAAAATATCCACGTATATTCTATATCCATTTATATAAAAATCTCATATTTATCAAACTTTGATTTCCATGACTTATTTCACCTACATCCAATACTAAATTCTTAGGTACGACCGCAGCCAACTGCTCATTTCAAAATTCTGTAGCAGCCGTAATAAATGTATAACTCAGACAACTACCTGGATCCAGTCTTGAAGACCTTTTTCGTCTGATAGCAAAAATCTTTTTGCTCTTTTGTAGAGACTTGACAGTGTTGATATTTACATTGCAATTGGCTGATATTTACAGACCAAATATATTCAGGGTCCACATGTGAGGATATCAAATTATTTAAACCCTTCTAACTCTATTGATTAGAGTAAAAACCTAGAGGTAGAAATGGTTAAATAACTGTATCTTCCCAGCGCATCAACCTTGTTTAACCTTTCTATTGGGTCATTGAAAATCAACCAATGGTGTCGCTTATATTAACACAACCAAGTAGCAGAAAATAATTTAGAAGCAGACCAAAGAGGTTCTTAAAAATGAAGGGAGGTAGTTGTCTGTATATACATCTATACTATAGATCTGTTCTCTATTGTTTTACTTTATCAAATAAGCGGTTGCCAACCTTGGGTTTTGAGAGAAAAGTTATAATTCTTATCTCGAGAAGACATTGTTTTCAATAAAAATATTGGATTTATCGGCTCAATGGATGTAATATAAGTGGATATTATGACAGGGGAAGTTTTGTCGTCAACTTAGTTTGCTAGTTTAGTCCTCAACACTTTCCTCATTTAAGATTAGAGAGGTAAAAGGAGTGGTTGGGGGTATCGCTATAATAGCCAGCTTGAAGTAACATTTTATTAGAGTAACAGAAAGAATGGTGCAACATCCAAGTAATCATATATCGATTATCGGCTCACACTTTAGACCTATTCATGTTTAAAAGCGAAGCTACTCTATATATTGTTATGTAGACATGTATCTGCAGATCCGCCTGTCATTTAAAATGTGTTGTAATATATTTGATTTTAAGATATATTGTAGGCACCTTAACCATTTACATAAAATTTAGACCAACTTTTCTCTTTGACAAATAGATTTTGAAAACCTTTTGAGGACAAATAGACAAACAGACAGAAATAAAAACATTTCAATCGTTTATACAAAATTATTCTACTTTCAAGTTCATTTTAAAACTATACATAAACCAATATATTTACTTTTTGTGTAGTTTCTTATATCATTATTATAGCCAGCTAAGCATCACTTCATCAGAGAACATGAAAATCTGATGCCTCATCCAAGTATTAATACATAAATTAAAAAAATTTCAATAGTTATTTCTCGCATTGTATTATAAACGACTTTCCGCGGATATAGAATGTACAATTATGAGATTAAAACTAGTTTTTTTAGCTCCGAGGTGCCGAAGGCACCGGCTAAAAAACTGGTTTTAATCTTATGATTGTACATTTTTATATTCGTAGAAAGCTGGATATAATACGATGCTAGACATAGTTTTTTCGTATGGGTGAGAACCGGTTCCTATCCACCGGATTCGAATGAATACGAGAAATGTGTTTACACTCCAAACTGGCTCCTTTGAAATAGACAAACTCTCCATTTATCTCCAGAGATCTGAAGGGATAAGACAATGTGGTTGGGTCGGATATCCGGTAATTTGCCGGATATCCGGCGTTGACAAGTTATTTAACAGGATACCCGATATCCGGCATTAGAAACAGCCGGATATCCAGTATTCGACCCAAAAAGTATCCGGCCCAACCCTAATGCACATCTCCAATGATTATATACAAAATTAAAACGTTTGAACACTAAACTTGTTGAGCCAACCAAACAAAATTGAATAGAATCCCCCAAAGTTGTTATGCCAATAAATAAGAATACGTTATTAGAAAACTTTGGGGACTACCAATTGTCCCCTCCCCCCCCCCCCTAATATATATCTCAGACCAAAAGCCACAGTTATTGAATAAAACTTGTTTCATCAAAACAGTAGAAACTTAATCTAAAACTAACAGGATGTCTATCTATCTATCTATGTGTAGCGTAAAATCTCTCTAACGGCTTAATTCTTTTACAGTAAAGCTTTTTCTTGGTTATAGGAAAATTCATAATTATTAATTCATAAGGGCTTTTAAAAATAAAATAGAAAGCCATTACAATCTAATAATACAAAGTAGAACGATGTCTGCCCGACAGTCCATTTGTCTAAAAGTTAAGATCTCAGCAATCGCTTAACAGATTGGGCTCTTCTCTTCGGGGAAATAGATACTGGCCCTGTGGGGGTTTTAAGCTATTTTTCCCTAAACTTTGTAGTTTTGTGTAGTAATCCTGTGTTTTTATGTGTGTAATATGATAAAAATTTGGCCGTTTATCTGGGTCAAAAATATTTGTCTTAGAATAACAGAAAAATAAATGGTGCGTTTTTTTAAGATAATAAAAATAGTTATTTATTGCATCGTATTGTAAACAGCTTTCCGCGGATATTAAAATGAAAAAATAAAAGATTAAAACCAGTTTTTTAACCTCGATTTATGCTATTTATGTTAATATACGCGGAAATTTTTTTGTGATATGATGCCATACATGATTTTTCTGTATGGCTGCGAACCATCTCTAATTCAGCGGATACAAATCGGTGTAAGAACCATACTGGAAATCATTTGACAACATAGTTTAATTTAATGACATTTTCTTATTTCTGAATTTACCGCTAAAAAGGACCAATTACGTGTCTCCATATAGAAATAAAATTCTATAATTGGATGCATTTTAACAAAGAGAAAACGTGATTGGTCAATTTAAGCGGTAATTTAGTTTGCCATTTGATGTATCGCAATTACATTAAAACTATAGTTATTTCGTATGGCCCCATACCGGAATCTTCTGACCTTTACCTGAAAAACCTAAAGTTATAAACAACATAGGTCAGTGAGGAGTGTTAATCAGTGCTAAATAGGGCCGTACTTTGAGTGATAGTACTTGTTTAAAATTTTTTTACTCAGCTAGATTTATCATAATGTGTTCCTTGTTTGTGCTTGTCTCTATTTCAGTTGGCTTAAATTTATTTCGGAAATTCTCCATATCCTAAAAGAACAAATATAGATACTAAATCCCATAATTTTACGAATAGGAACACAAACAATCCAATTATATTATTGGTCACAAATTTAAAACCAAATGGTATGTATTTATTCACTTTATTCATATTACAAGTCAGCTCTTAATCGTCGTATTTATCTTTTTTATTAATTACTAGCGGTTACGCCCCAAGAAGTCACTATTGGCACTTTAGGAGTGGTAACTTGACCTTCAACCCTCTTTCAAAAAGAGACAGAAAAAAAAAGATTTTTTTGTGGGGGGTGGATTTTTTTATGGGCGATTTCTCTTTAGAGGATGGTGGTACCCATCCATGGACCTATAAAATTCTAAACTGTAAAGAACCATATCGGTTAAGCAGTTTTAAAGATCCTTCGGTACAGAAAGACTTTTATATAAAAATTATTACCTCAGAAGTTATGTGACTGGATTCAAATGGTGAAGATCTGAAAAAATTGTATCCTTTAAAAAATGGCAAAATTTTAACATGGTATTAAAGCTAACTATAAAATATAATTACATATAAATAGTTAAAGTTGCCTAATAGTTGTTCATCGCATTTATCGTATCATAGTCAGCTTCCCGCTGATAGTAATATTAATTTTATTATTTTTATTTGATCATTTGTAAAAGAATTATCTATAATAAGACATACGATAGATAATTTTTCATTATTGCTCAGAACCGGTTCTAATCCGTTCTCTAAACGTACTAAAAAAATATTCAGGGAAAAGCAAAGCTTTACAGAACACGTTGTATTTGTATAAATTATACTTACGGACAAGGAGCTAACTGGCAAGATCTAATAACTCTTCTTTCCATCCCTTTTTTTATGACAATAAATCCATTATTAATTAATCCTCTGTTGAATGCTTAAATATAGAGATGATCCGCTTTTAATATAGAAGCTTGTTGTCTTAAGAATTAATAATTTTAAAATCAGATTAATAGAATAATTATATCATACTGAAAAGTTTTGAAAAATCAGCATGTTTAAAATGATCATATTAGGATCATTAAAACTCTTTTTTCAAGATTTATGTTGTTCCTGATTGAATACATTCCATCATTCTGGCCGAGTCTTGACATCTAAAACAAGGATAACAATATTTTTAAGTAACGAAAAACAAATCATCATGCAATGGACAAACGGATAAAGTGAGCCATGAAGGAGACATTCAGTTGTCAATGCAAAGGAAAGAAAGAAAGGAGGATCTACTGCAGTTCACGGTAAAATATTGCTGGTAACGCAATTTTCCAAAAATCTATGAATTTTAAAGGCTCCTAGCTGCCAAACGGCTGAACGTACAGATCATACCCGCACACCATTTTAAGCGGCATAAGAAGGCCTACAAATAATCTGGAATAGCCAAGATCCAATGATGCACA
>LS053895.1:13410-37563 GCA_900241095.1 Acartia tonsa | reverse complement strand
TCAACACTTACACACTACAGATGTAAATAAACATCTTATATACTCCTATGTTGATCTTCAACAATAAAGCAAGGATGCCAACTTTCTTAACTAGCCATGCCTATAAAATAATAACCAATAAAGTCTGTTATATGAAAATCAAAACAGTATAAGAAAAGCCGAAATGTAATTTTTTCTTTAAATAAGAAAAAATTAACAATTTTTTTTGTATCAATTACCAAAATAAAGTTATTTGTTCGTACATTCACCGACAACTAAATCTTAGAGAAGCTTTGCTTATAAAAACTTTTAATATTGTATATACACATAAAACATACATGACATACGTATTCTGTATTCTCTACCTTGCAACTTAGTTTTTTTTGTCTTCTTTGTTTTCATAACTTTGTCCAAAAACTTTTGATTATGTGTAAAGAATTTCTTTTTATCACAATGAAAGGATTATTTTTTATATGTATATTACCAATTTTATATTTAAATTACCAATGACAGGCCAGTATACATCTTAATTGACCAATGGTAGGCCGGTATGACGTCATTTTTATAGCCACTATAAAAAGCTCTACAGTTTTGCAGCACCCGAACTTACTACTAAAAAAACAGTAACCAATATATTTAAGTAATAATACCAAATGCTGCCATAAAGTCAAAAAGACTAAAAATGACCCCAAGTAAAATGAAATATATTAACTATAAGTCCCCAGGGATCAAACGGGATAAGATAATGGCTTTTAAATCAATGTACTTTCCCAATGATAAAACAAAAAGTTACACCTGATGTAGATTAAATTAGTAGTTCAAACCAATTCCGACCCATCAAATTCACCGAAGTCCCCAAAGTTGGTAATCCAACGAGAAAGAAAACTTTATTACAAAACTTTGGGGACAAGCGTTTAAAACAGCCCATTGTCCCCCCCTCTCGCTCTCTCTCTCTCTGAGAAGCCCCACTGTTAAATCTTTACTATATAATGTATCCTGGTACACAAATGACATTTTTAATTTCCAAAATAAATTTACAGCAATATATCAGTATATTTATTAGACATAGTTAATAGAATATGTATGTAATACTAAAGAACATAAAAATGAAGGAACCCGTCAAAATTGCATCCATTTTCACCACATGCTTAATTGCCTTATCCACTTTTATTAGGTTTTCAGGATTTGCAACTCTTAAACTAACTATTTAGAAGCTTTTTAGGGTATGACGTCATACAATACAAAAGACCAATGATAAGCCAATACACAGACTAAATTACCCATGGCAGGCCACTATACATTTCAATTTACCAATGGTAGGAAAGTATAACGTCATTTTTTATAGGCAATATAAAAAACTTCAACTATATACACATTTTTGTTAAATTTTTAATTTCAATTAGTCTTTTTGCTTTAATGTTGTCATCCTTTAGTTTTTCTTAATGAATTTTTAATTTTCATGCTAGTCCTCTAAACTTTTTGATCCTTGTTATTTATCTTATTTCTTTAATGTAAGTTTGTAGCGTGTGATAATAGAATGATGTTCATTAACTTAATGTGTATTATATTAGCAACAGGGATCAAGGATTATTAATTTTCATAAGTAGCACAGCAATAACAATAATACAATGTGTGATAAAAATAAAAGAATAAAGTGCAAAATAGCTATAAAATGCAAAAATAAAAGAAAAGTATCATTAAATATTTTTTTTAAAGTCAGAAGAAAATCACAAAATTAAAATCCTTTAATTTTTTTATTTAAGTCTTACAATTTAACATAACAGGTGACCGACAAATTTAAAGATAAAAATTAATAAATTCGTAGCTACGCTACAAACGAAAGTTATTTATCCAGTTTTGTTAATATTTTCATTTAATTCTAATTCTCTTTATTCCCTGATATTGATGACCTCTCCCCCCCCCCCTAATCCGAATACAAAATGTGACAAAACAAAAGGGTGATCAGAATTTTTGGGAATAAGAAATGAAGGGAAATATTCGGTTTATATAGAATGGGGGGGATAGAAAGGCTTATTTATAATTCTTGACCCGAGGACTGGGTAAAGGAATTGTTAAAATCAAATATATCAACATAGAACTAATAATTTCAAAAGGAAAATTGTTTCATGATATTTTAAGCATTACAAAAAGTTATAGGAAGAAATGCTATTATATTAAGTAGTTAAGTTTTAAACTTGTTTGTTAAAATCTCACTTTTTATTTAACTAATAGAGTTCTCCATTTTAGGGAATCTACACATTTTCTAGTCGCCTTCCTCTACCTTCTAAGAACCCCTAGATGATTGGGGCTAAGCATCTAATATTTATATATCTATAAACTTAAAAAGATAGGTAGAGATTTTGAATTTTTTTTGTTGAGATTAATGATTTGACCCTGTGATACACATACATGCATATTTATAAATAGCATGGGTGTACAACACACACAAAAACAGAGAAAGCTACAAAATTAATATATATTATAAATACATATGTACTAAAGGACCCACAAATTTTGCTATGTTAGAAGACAAGGCTTAGGCAGATAATTTTATCAGTAAAATACAAAAAAAAATAACAGACCTGGTTTTATTAAGAGGTCTTTATATTAAAGTTATAAAAGAAACCATAAATTTTGGAAGGTATAATTTATTAAACTATTTCATATGGTCCATTTTCTTACTCTATCATGGTCATATTCGTGGGTTCTGCTCAAATATGTATATTTTACTTACGTATAGTCAAAGAATTATCGGGGAATTTGAAAGTATGTTCTTTGGAATTTTTAAAGACTATTTAACTTGTACGAATTGTAAGATGTGTGTACATTTTATAAAAAATAAATAAATTAAATCTATGCAAAATAAACATAAAAAAGTTAAGATTTCCCATACATGAAATAAATCAACAGCGCTTTCTTTAATCTACTTGGAACTTGGCCAATTTTCAATGAAAATAAATTTTCAACAACTTATGATAAAATAAAATATTATTGCTAATATAATAAATATTGTATATTATTAAGAAACTTAGGGTATTTTAGTTAATTGGCGCTAATTATGTAAAAAATATAGATACCAAGTTACCGACGTTTCTTTAATTTTCATAATTATAATGATTTATATATAATAGTTTACTGTTATAACTTTTCAAAAAAATTGTTAGCGTGTATTTGCTGCACTACTTCTGAACATAATTGTTCATGTTGTCCTATGACAACCGTTGTCTAGATAAGATATAATAAATCTCAGTTAAAATATTTTCTACAGTCCAATATTCACAACTAATATGAAAGAGAATTGGATATAAAAACCAGACAGAGAGGAGACAATAGGATGTTTATTATACAAGTCTCTAAATTCCTATAATAACGTTTTCTTATTAATTGGCTTAACAACTTTGGGGACTTTAGTGAATTCTAATAGGTTGATTGATTAAGTTGAGTATTTAACGTTTCAACCACTAGTTTTAATCTACAGAAGAGGTAATTTTGTGTAATAACATAGGGAATGTATACCAATTTATCGGCAATTGTCTCATCCCTTTAGATCCTTTTATTATAGTGGCCTTGAAATATAAAAAATATAGGAATCTAGATAAAAAAGAACTGACCACTTTTATTAAAAGATGTAAAATCGACCAAAAACATTTTTGTTGAATGTCGACGCAATGTTTTCAAAATTAACAATAAAAAATTTTTCGAGCTAGGTGGAAGTTTAATCGATGTTTTGTCCAGTTTTAATACATCCATTTTGAAAATTTATTTTGTTCAAAGGGAAAAACTTATTAACATTCCAAACCAAGGAATTCTAATCAATTGAAATATGTCAAGGAAATTTTAAAACATGGATGAGAATATTGATAGTTGGGTAGTATAGTCTAACTTACTTTTTCTGCAATTGCACCACATTTCTAAATCTCACAAGCGATGAAAAAAAATTTTTTTTTGTTCTATTACGTTTGAAACTGAAGTAGAGCAAAAATATTTGTTAAAAAGAATAGTTATTTAAACTTTAACTTTGATCAACATCTTAAAAGAAAAGTCTTAAAAATTTGGCTTAATTTGTAAATATACGTAGTACTAAAATCTCAACTATTTGTAGAATTTAGCTTTTTTTAATTAGAACTTTATAGAAAGAAATTGTGTAACGAAGTTGGTAATTTCTATCCAAAGTTTAAAGAAACATTTTCTATCTCTGAGAACAATATGAAAGAAAAAAGACAAAGAATGCAGAAAAAGTGCAGTTTTTATTTTTAAAGCTAAAACTTTTTTAAACAAAAGTCTTTTGAAACTATTTTTACTTTTTACTCATAATAAAATGTCAACTAGGACAGCGAGATCTATACGGACAAACCAAAATATTTGTTAATAAAAACTTATAATGACAAAATACAATTTCATTATTTCCATTTTAAAATAAAAGCTTTCTATTTGACAAGACACAAACACCCATAAAGACACCCACATACCCTTTCCTTTCCACCTATTGACACCTAAATTCTTAAGGGAGGTTTCTGGGGATACATTTTAAATGTATATTCACATACAAAACTTTGGTCCTAAGAAAATAAAAGTTTAATGTTATTAAACTTTATGATTATTTTTGAGAACATGGACAATTATGTCCATAAGCAGCACGGCAACAAAAAGTTTGACGGGTGTAAATGAATCAATAATTAGTGCTAAATTTTTAAAAATTTTATTGATGCCTTGATTGTATATTAATGAATTTATTGCTAATATGAAAAACTATTATACAATAGTTACAGTATGCTGTATTGGATAAATATAAATTTAAAATTGACTATACTAGTGAATTTGAATATATTCTAAAAGGAATAGTTTTAGATTTACAAGTCGCTAGAATCTAGTGGCCAAAATTTAACCCTCTTTAACTCTCCAGCTATTAAAAACAGACAATTGTGTCAAATTTTTTTAAAGATCTTAAAACAATAAAGATGAATCAAAGAATTTTTGTTCATTTATATTTAAAATCTCCAATCTAAAATTGTTTTCTCTTATTTTAAAAATAGCATAGAATTAATCCCATTCGTTGCCCCAGGCTTTTGGTACCACAGGCAAACAAAAAAGAACTAAAAATACAAATTTTCATTTTAGAAGCCGTGGACAATTGTCTCTAAAATCATAAAATAGTCCAGTATGGTTTCAGTCAGTATAGATATGTCTTTTTCATGAAGTGTTAAGGCTTAAATAAGATGAATAAAAGTTTAGGCCTTGATTGAAATACCAAAAAGATGAAAGGGACCGTGTCAATGCAAAACTGGCTAAAAGTGATTTCCATGAAAAAATATACAAGAAATGTAACAGTAAAGTTAATACTTTGCAAGGCTTCAACTTTACTGGTATACCAGAGAAAAAGTTACTTTAGGCACAGTTAAGATTAGCCCACCTTCAAAGTGTATTGGACCTATGAGTGTTTTTGTATTCTAACCAATTTAATTCTTTATAGTTTATAGATTATTTTTAAAGTAGTGCTGATATTCTATAATTAATGCCTGTCCAATTGTTCACTTTAATTAACTAAATAAAAAAGTATTTGTGATCATACTTAAATTCTTATTACACGAAGAAAATGTTTTAAGTTTTTTTTTGTGCTACAAGAATAATATTTGTTAAGGCTATCTAGTGTAAATTAATTAATTAAAAGTTTTGAACTATCTTTTGATACATTAAATGTAGTTTGAATTTAGCAAAGCTATTGATAATTATTTTGTTAAAGCTTAAATAATTAAAATTCTTATTTCCAATTTTAAGAATAAGGGGAGATAAAATAGACAGATAGTGAAAGAATGTATTGCATTCACTTTAAGATAAGTAGATAATTAAATTTAGGGTTATAGAGAGGACAGAGAGAGTAATTTCTTAATTATCTTCACAAATACCTTTATAATAAAGATAGTACATATATTTATATATATATATAATTCTTCACCCCCAATTGTAGAAAACAAAATTTTAGTTTCTCAGCTTCCCTATGTCCTATCAAAAGTCTAAAAGTCTCTCACTATATCTTCCTTCACTTAATAAAGCTTAAATTTCGCATAATATTAAGTAATTTATTGGCTTTAGCTATTTAAACGTTGTTAACTGTAAAATAAAGTTCCAAAAATGACCTTATTGTCAGGTAAAATAATATTTTTTTATAGTTAAAGAAAACAGGGATATACCTTAATAAATATAAATATAAGAAATCCTTTATATTATAATTCTAATCTAACCTTATCTATAAATTAAAAGTACAGTATTTTGGTGCTTAGTGATAGTTTTTGAAAAATTGGTGTTTTTATTTTGTCCGCTATACAATTTTTTTTTTGGATCAAATTTACAGATGAAAAAAATTTAAATTATCGATAAAATTTTGATGATAAATCCGCGAACAAAATAAAATACCTAAAAAATAACCATTAAGGAAGAAATGCCTCAAAATATATCAAGGATTTTGTCCAACTAAAAGCTACTTTGATGGTTGATGCAAAATAAAACTGTTGAAATAAAGATTAATAAATAAACTTAATTAAATGAAAGTTTTAAAAAAAATTTACAATTTGAGGAAAAGTTTTAGTTCAATCCCTAATGGTTATTTTTTCCACACACACACACACACTCTGGTGCGAACCTGCGGCGGTGCTAGAATCAATACCGTTAGCTGATGGCTGTACGGCGGCTGAATGCATCAGGGTGGCTCCATTGGCGGTCACAGGTACAACTGCCTGGGTGGTCTGGCCGCCAGGAGCAGCTGCGGCCACAGTGCCTGGCGGAAAACTGGCGGCGGCCGCCGCGGCGTACTGGTTGTAGAAGTCAAGCAGCGGGTTGCCAGTATAAGGATCTAAAGTAAGAAAGTAATGTTAATAAATTTCCTTTCTTTGCTATCTATGTACAGTCTTTAGAAAATCTCTGTTGTTAAATACTTTACATTCTCCTTTTTTCCCCCTTTTTCTGGTGTAAAATTTTATAGAGAACAAGAACCTAAACTACTTTTGATGATACATTAAGATTTATTGGACTGTTATTGTTATGGAGATAATCGTCCTTGTTTTTTTTTTATCAACAGCGCAGCTACTCTATAAATAGATTTTTTTCGATTTACCTTGAGCTCCCATGGTGGCCAAGTTGAGGATATTTGGATGAATATAAGGATTAGCAGCGTACAACTGGTGCAGATACGGAGACATGGCTGCTCCACCTCCAGCCTGCACACCAGCTTGCCTAAACATCATAAAGTTTTATTAGATCAAGGATATTAAAATAAAGGACATAAACATACAAATATTAATAAAGCCTGAATAAAAACAATTTCAACCTTAAAATTAGGAAATATTATTTGCTTTATAGAGAGATTAAATAACATTTTTTCAATAAGGAGTCATAAAAGCCTGTATGAAAACCATGGTCAAACTTACATTAAATGCATAGTTTTCTTGGGTAATTAAGAATAGTCCAGGGGAACAAATACAATTATAAGCAAGTAAGAAAACAAGTTTCAAAGTCTTAATCATTAGTTTAAAAGAAGTTATTTAAAAATGGATGCCATGTATAGAAACCATGTTTTAAAAACTAAAAAAAAGATTCTAAATATCAATATAACTTTGTATTTTTCTATAAGTCTAAATATATTTGTCGCTTTTAATGTATTTAAATTTGTCTAATACCAATTTAAATTTTACCAAAAAGAAATCTATAAATGTGTACTTTATTGTTTAAAGTTGACTTTTACTTAATATTATTCAACGTTTCTATATTAAGGAATGTATGTAATTTGTTATGAATTTTAAGTAAATTTAAAAACTGTAAAACTGTATATTGAAAATAAAGTTTTATGATCTCCGATTACATAACCTAAATTCTCAATATAAATATTTAAACTTGCTATGCATATAGCAAGAAAAGATTTAAAAACGTTCATAAGCAGCGCAGCATTAGAGTAAAACAATAGAGGGGAAGGGGTTAAATAACTGTATGTCCCCAACCCGTGAACCCCGCGCAGACTTTCAATTAGGTCTTTGAAAATCAGCCAATAGCATCGTAAATATTAACACAACGAAGTCGCTACAGAAGAGAAGAAAGCAGATTGCAGACAAAAAAGGTTCTAAGACAGGGGCCAGGTAGTTGTCTGGGTTATAAATCTATTCTTATTTACTAGCGCAGCAATATATAGAATAACAATTTAGGTAAAAAGGTTAAAATTTTGAGTCAATTTGCAAACAATTTAGCAACATGACTATTTTAATAAATGTACTCTGACGGAGTGACGTACGGACATTTCTTTAAAGTCATGGCAACAGTATATTTAAGGTTTTTCAGAAAATATTTTGATTTCAATAGAGGCAAAGTATGATGACTTTCCAGCATAAAAGGGAAGCAGCTTATAGTGCCTATAAAAAAGGACGTCGTACAATACAAAATATATATTTTAATTAACCAATGGTAGGCCAGAATGACGTCATTTTTTATTGGCACTATAAGCTGCTTCAAAATAAGATAAATTAATTTCCAGATAATTCGAATTTTTTATAAAGAATAAAACCTTAAGCAGGGGGCATAAATTGGACTTTTTTTATCAATGGTTAAAAAGGCTTTGCTTGATTTTTATCAATTTAAAATAAAATGTTTAGGATTAAAATACTTAGCCACAATTTATCAAATTTTTTAGTATAAATTGACTTTGGTTTATTTTGTCCTTGTTTACTTTGTCTAAATATGCAAATCCCGGGGTATAAAGAGTTGGACATCAATAGAGGACAGATGGACAGATAAACAGACAGGTATTGACATTTTAATTAAAACATTTTCAAACCAAAATAGATTTTGCATTTTTGTAAATATTTTATAACAAAACATTTTTTTTATTTTGTCCATACTAAATATTAAATAAAATTTTTTGAGGCGAAGGTTTTCTTCAATTTGTTTCTATCCATGTGTCTGATTGTTAGAATATTCATATAATTTTCAAGTATTGCATAAGATTTTCTTAATCAATCTTCAGGAATAAGGTATAGCCAACAAGCGAAATAAATTTTAATGATAAAAATGTCGTCAATTCTACTATGTGTTGCCCCCAGCGAAAGCTGAAAATCACGTATAGGTTTCGTGATTTTTTTGCCAAATGAATTACGTTGTTGGTACAAGATGTTAATCTTGAAAAATGTTGATTTTTTATAAAAGGTTCTATCAACTTGTTTCTGCATAGTGAATCCTGAGATGATTAGGTACATTCTTATATTCCATGAATATCATCCTTGTACAATTTTACGATAGTTTAACATTTTTATCTTTGTCATTATTCTGTCATTTAGTATTAAAAATGCTTTCATGATATCACTAGCGGCTATGCCTCTTGGTAGGGTGTAAATAGTTAAAAACCTTCCCTAGACCAATAAGAAGCTTCGATATTTGATATTAACAAAAAAAATTGTAGTCCCAATACTAACTAAAACACTAAAAAGCATTTGGCAATATGGTAAAAAGCAATTCGTTTTTTAGGAGGTTCTAAAAATTTAGAATAAATCTTTAAATGATATTAATCTGCAAAAAATGCCCTGGTTATAAAATTGAACTCTCATAAAAAGCAATTTAAGAAGTGTAAGTCCCCGTTTTATTAGCTAATTGTTAATAGTTCTTTAATATTTCTGTCAATCTAGTAAAGATAAAACATGTACAAATGAAAACCACGTTTAGAAATAAAAACCACTGCAAATTTGTTCACATGGAGAAATCATGAAAAAACTGGACTAAAATCGTCAATCAATCAATCACAGCAAAAGGATTTAAAAATATTAAAAGGCCAAAACACACCGTAAAATACAAATTCATAAATTCATCATTTTTCTAAAATTAATATGAGCGTGGTTAATCTTAAAATATCATTTTAAAAAGGCTTCTTTTTATTGTGTTATATATTTGATATTTTAAGAATAACAATGCTATGAGTTAGTATATCTAAATAGGTGCGATAGATTTTGCTAAGATTACAAAAGATAGAAAAAACAAAACAACAGCGGATACAGCGCAGTTTTAATCAATATTAGATATAATATTTCCACTAGAACACAACAAGAAAAAACACACGCGACACAAGCAAATCTTGGTTATATCTAATCAAACTTTAATATTAATATATAAATATATATGTATAATAGCTACTTGATGTATCAACTCAGGCATTTAGAGTCCTCATTTAAGACCTGAAAACATTTTAGTTGATTAATTTTGTATTTTTTTCTAGTTGTTGTTAATATATTGAAGGGTTTTGGATTGTTGTTAAGACTACAAATAGATGGGATTTCATAAACCATTGTCGAGATTTTGGTTTCATATTTTTATTAATAGAAGGAGAGAGGGTTGAGAAATAGCTAACATTTTACATTTCATGGCAAAACTCAAAACTGAGGTCAATAAAAAAAGCACATGAAAACTATTTTTGATAATTTTTATATTTAAAAAAGTAGACTTCAGTTTTGGTTTTGCGCATTTTAATTTCTCTTTTCAAGGAATATTTTTTTTCTTCTGTAGCTTACCTCCCAGAAATTAGGCCGAGATTCATGCTGGAGCGAGCTTTGCCGCCGGGAGCTGCCTGCACCAGACCAGCCGCGGCCGCTGCACCACCTGTCAGGCCGGACATGGCCGAGACTGCGGGCAGGCCTGCAGCTGCGGCTGGCAGACCCGCAGCATGTGCCACGGCCGCGTGGCCAGCAGGTGAGGCTGTGAATGAAGCTGGTGTTAGTCCCAAATGTCCGGCAGTCAAAAGGTCGCTGAAATTGAAATGTTTTCATGTTTTTTTGCTTTAAAATTATTTTATTTACTTCTATGAGGTTCTTTTAACCAGCTAGGATCTTTGTGTCTAAATTTGTGATAAAAAAATCTAAAATTCATAGAGCAAATTTCTATTTAAAAGTTAAATTTTTGAAAACAAAAATATTCTTTTGTAATGAATGTTCAGAATATCTGCTTGAATCTCATTTCATTCATTAAAACAAAAAAAGTATTTAAAATAACATAAAACATCTAAAGCAATCTATTCTAAATAACATTAAAATTTAAAAATTAAACTGAAAGTAAAGTTTTGAATAGAAAATATAATCTAAAACATTCTCTACATATTTTAACTAAAACCGTAAAAGAAAAGTTGAACATTTTAAAAAGTTTGTTTAAGACTAGTTTTTTTTAGTTAGTTAGATAAGCAAGTAAATTTAATATTAATTTTGTTAATTTTACTCAAACTTATCTTTATGTAATGGTTTCTTTATGTAATTTTAAACAAAATTAACTAAGTTTTTTAATTTGAAGAAAAAATGCACAAAAAACATTTCTAAAAAGATTTTAAAAATTTTAGATTTGTTATAAATGTTATAAAATTATATTTAAAAGTAGCACAGCAATAGAAAAAAATATTTAAAAGGTTAGGTAAAATTTCGAAAATCCCCGTAGTGATAGCACCCTGTTAGAATATAGGCCCTGTAGGGACTAGTAATATGTGATTTTTTTTTCAAAACTAAAAATAAAGGAATGGGTGGGGGAGTGTAATAAAGAACTTTATTTTTTTATTTTGAGGGGTTTCAGAGGTTTTACCTCCCCACTACCTGGAATTTCTTGTTGTCGCTCGATCGGCCATAAATAATCTTTTTCTAGAGTTGCTGCGCTATATACTAACATCAACTACCATATAGAAAAATAATTTATTTATTCTTATAATGCTTAGCGAGTTTGTTAAATTTTCACCCTTGTTATTACACTTAGTTGGAAGAATACATGGATATTTGGTGTTCTTGCATTTCAGTAAATCATCAAAATACAATAAATCTTTACTTACTAGCAGTTTCAACAAAACTCTTTTATTAGGAGCCCAACACCTAGGTTTTTGATTTACATTAATTTTTCTTATATGGGCTAAACTACTACAGTAAAAAATTCTATAAATCGATCGAAAAATTCGAGATTTTATTTGACACACACACACAAACATCATACGTCTATGCGCTCACACATTCAAACGTCCAGCTTTTTTTAGTATTTTTGTGCAGGGAAGGCACATTTTGCTAATTATTGCACTAGTCCCCAAAGTCTAACGTTTTCTTCTTCGTTGGCTGAACAAACTTGGAGACTTTAATTGAATTTGATTTTTGGTTGATTTAATTGAGTGTTCAAACATTGTATTCTGCAGAAGGAGCAATTTTTTGGTTTATCATAAAGGGGATGTACATAATTTTATCAGCCATTGTCTTATCCCTTTAGATCCTCGATTTTTGTGACTTTATAATTTTTATTTGTATTGCAAGAACACCACTATCCATAGCCGGAAACTTAATCAAGACTTTTCCTACTTACTCTAACTTACACTCCTACTCAGTCTTACACAGAATCTTGCACTTAGCAAGTTTTTCAACTACGCTTCCTGTTCGCACTGTAGGATAAAATTGGACAAAATAAAATGTACTATGGCTTAAAAACGAGTTCAATGAGATTAGGGTTTATTAAATCATTGTAAAAGAAAAACCTAACATTAGAAAATAACAAAAGATAGCAAAACAAAAGGTTTGGGTATCTAAAAGGCACCTTAAAAGGTCCTAAAATGACAATACTTTAAAAAAAATTAGAATTAGGGAAATTTTAAGCCTTATCTTCTATAATTTTATTTATAATTATTATTTCTAGAAATTTTACTTTTGAAATTATACTATTTTTTTATTAAAATGTTCACAAAAAGGAAAATGAAATAAAGTAGGACATTCTTTTACAGTAAAAGATATTAATTGTTTTTTACAAACTTCTTTTCAAAGCAATTTCATAAGCTTTCTAAAATTATCATTTGTAAAAGCAGTTGGCCATGAAATTTGTTTTTTTAAACTGGACAAAAAATACATTAAGAATGCTTTAAAAACAATTAACGCTGTGAAATCTTTCAATTTTAATGTTAAATTTAATCTAATTTCATAATTTAGAAAAAAATCTTGGATAATTGCTTTTTATGTAGTTTGATTTTTGCAAAGCATTTGATAATATTTATGTACAATATTCAAGGAATAGAAAAATATGTTAATTTTTTCTATTTAGTTATATAAGCGGAAAATGAGATCTAGATTAATTTAACTGGGACTTAAATGTACATTTCAAAATAGAATTAAACTAAATCTAAAAGATCTGGTACTAAATCTTCGCTCTGAACCTAAAACTACAAAAATAAATAAAAATCACCTAAATAAAAAATAGTTAATAAATGTAAAGACAAAGCAAATATACACAGGAGAAATAGTGCCTCGGTGAGTTAGAGAAAAAAAAACAAGAACATAATTAAATATAGAAGCGGAATTGATACAGATACACATTAACAACTCTATTTTGGTTCAAAAAATGTCTTAAGATAGGTATCGAAGCCTTTAAAAAAAAAATTTCAGAAAATGCAAACATTTATCTTTTATAGTAGCCAAAAACAAATAAATTTTTTCCCTAGTGCGTTTTAAACAAACTGAAAGACAAACGGATCTAAAGCATATATGCTAGTTAATTAAGGAATTCTTTTTGAAAATTCAGCTATCTTGAACAACAACCGAGAAAATCATGTTAATCTCGACACCCCGCCCCCCACCTTTTTTCCAAAAGTAAATTTGGATTAAAAAAACAGCAAACTAATAAAAAATGGCGGACTAATTTGAAAGTTTTATTTGTAATTTTACCAAAATTTATAACACTTCCCACCCAGATAAATTTATTCCAATTAAATGAAACTTGTGTAGTCTTGACATGTTAATGTGATTTGAGTGGAGAGAGAAAGAAAAGGACATGAAATAAAATACACTTTTTTGGCAACCAAACAGAGAAATTGGATGGAAAAGTTGCATTTCTAGTTGGTCTTACAGATCCGCAAAAAAATGGGTGACAAATTGAAAATCTTTCAGCATTTTTATACTCAAAATAACGAAAAAACTATCTATTTAAGACATTAGTTAGAGAGAAAACTTCTAATAAAAAAAGGAAATTGTTTATAGTTGTTAAAATATAGCTGTATCAATTAACTTATTAGAATATAATAACACAATTCATAAAAATTACAAAGGCTTTTTTGTATTTGTTCTCTTAAAAGTTTAGTGAAATTTCTATGAAATATGTTATTTAGTTCTTAAGCCTGACTACTAATAATTTATAAGTCACTAATCTAAAAACAAATATGACTATGAACGGAAAATAAATGATATATGAAAGTGCCTAAAATCTCTAATTTAAAAGTGCAATATCACAAAATATAAACGTTTACAGCTCAGTTAAAAATAAGAAATTATTTTTTCTTGGTCAATTAGTAATAATTCTTCAAAGGAACGTTAATTGGAGTTAGCTATTTAGTTTCATATTAAATAGAAAATCATAATCTGGAAAATATATAAGTACAGTATGATCAAAATTGAAAATAATTCTTAAGAACATTGAAATGAAATTTTAAAACCTAGAAAATTTTTGAAAATAATGGCAAATTAATTTTAAACACACTGTAAAAAAAGAATGAACAGGACTCCACGCCATTTCCAATAACTAGAAATTCATCAGTTAGCAACAATACATAATAAAATTGACTACATATAAAATAAAAAAAAACAAGCACGCACAAGACCAAAAAAACTTACCCATACTGTGAAGGAATAATAGTGGGGAAACCAGGACGGTAAGCGGCGGCCAAAGGAAGGCTTGCTGAAAAATAAAAATATAACATTATTTTAATGTTCTCCCTAATCCAATTGAATCTAATACAGTTTAAGTTAGTGAAAAGAACTAATTTCTTTCCTAATTAGAAGGAACACAATTAGATGTAAGAAAAGCGTTTGATTGTGTAACTAACAATCTAATTATAGAAAAGAAAGCATTTTTTGGAGCGAAAGTTTCAGACTATTTTGCTATGGTTCCAACAAATTTTGTACAAAAAAGCATAAATTAATAGGTCATGAAAATCTAACTATCAGTTATTTAAAACTTCCATAAAAAGTGAGTGTTTTTAGGACATACACTGTTTTATTATAGAGTAAAATAAATGCATTTAACGTAGCTTATTGTGACGTATAGACCCTAATAATATAAAAGCCTTGCTTTTTAAGCGTTACTTTTTGGCAAAAAAATATTCTTACTTATATTAATAATTCCCTTATTAGAGAAAATCCAACAAAAATACATACACTTGATGAGACACGCACAAATAAACCCACTCTCTCTCACCCACTTAAACACACACACACAAACACATACACACAACCACACACACACACACATACACACACAAACACACACTCACACACACAAACACACACACAAATATACACAGACAAAAGATCGAAGGCATTAATAATATAATAATTTCGAATCTGTGCAAATCCCAGAAATTGGGAATTAGTGTCCAAACAAATTCACCTATAAAGAAAATGATTCCTATGTAGTCTATAAATAAATCATAAGTTATTTCAAATTAAACAATTCTGGGGAAAAAAGCTAAATCATTTTCTATATTCTCGGCATAAAAATGCTTAAAAATTTTACAGTTCTTATTTTTTTTTTGTAAATTTTGGCAAACTTTAGTTGGAAAAAAATAAAAATAGTTTTTCTTCTTCATATTATAAATACATTTTATGCTATTCTGTTTTTTTGCAGATTTGTAAAGCAATCCAAGAATGCAATTCCTGGCTTTTCAGAGATTCCAGGTTAAGAAGATTTAAGTTTAGCGGTAAAAATGCCTAAAAAATATTCAGCTAATTATGTTTTCTTGTAAAACTGTGAGTCCTAATAGAAATCTTCATAGAAATTTTTAATTTTAAAGAAATTATAGAAATTAACCCATTGTTTTAAAATCCAAAACCTTGATAAATTCACAGCTATTTTTGAATAAATATGGAAAAAAGCAGCATAACTTTAGTCCCTAGTATATCTTAAATATAAGAACTTAAGTTTTCTTACAAACCAAGAAAACTACAATCTCAAAAAGGGTATCAATAAAATTTGAACCTTGTCAACCTGTTTACAACTTTACATAATGTATAATACGTGTAGGTATTAGAAAGTTCTAGAACTATATCTATCAGAATATAACAGTTCAATATTTGATTGAATTAACATATAAATCGGTGTGTTTCTAATAAACTATTTGGCTGTGGTATACTCTTATTATGTGGCCCTCAGATGCACAACACATTTACCCCTCCAAAACATATTGTCAAGGCAAAATGATCAGAAATTTACAGTAGATATACAATGATTTAGATAAACAATTGGGAATATCTAATTTTTAGTACTAAATTGTAAATATTATAACAACTTACAGTCTTACACAACCAATTAAAACTTCACATGAAATTTTACACAAATTTAAAGTACCAAGAATGATTAAACATTAATTATATATTGTCCAATAACAATTTCTTCTAAAGTCATAAGTCTAGTAGCTTTTCTTATGATCATCTACAAAGAAACCTTTTTATAAAGTAATTTCTATTTGCCACAAAAACTGATTGAATTTTCTTCTCCTTTTCACAGTACTCAAAAGATAATTTGTTGCCATTATACTTTCATAGCTTTTGATAGGAAAGTTGGAATTAATTTTAAATAGATATTTGTTTCATATTTATGAAACAGTTTGTAAATATTAAAGTATAGAATATTGAACAAGGATATTGATGCCACATAAAAATAATCAAAATTCAAATTAACCCCAAGTTTTAAGAGAAGAAAATATGATAGTGATGGATCACAATGCTAATAGTGTTTTAGAAGCTTGCATAATCATCATTGTTCATAATATTATTAACAATCCAATAAAAAATCATTGTTAAAATCTTTGTGTTATGTTATACAATCTGATAATGAGACCAGTTGTCCCTGTCAGTGTAGCTAATGTGCACACATTTATATTCACTTAGTCCTTATCAAATTGAGCAAACATATTAGCCCATGATATTTGTTTTAATATTTAGGAATTCAGGGGTGCAGTGTACTTTTATAATTTCATTTTTAGTCTTATTAGTTTTTAAAATATTTAATTTTAGAAAGGAATATTTCTCAATTTTTTTTATTTTTTTATTTGTTAATATACAATCTTGATTTAAATTAATGTTTTTATGTGAAAAAAATGCAAAAGTCATTTCTGTTATTTGTCACATGTGTATGAATTATCATGAAGACTAAGCATGAAAAGACAGCACACCACATGCAGTGACAATGCGTAAAGCATGGATGCCACCTTCCACAGTTTTTTGTTGTTTTAACAGACATTTATTTTAACATTAATTTGATTTTTATTTATATAAATATGATTAAATGACCTAAATTTGATTTAATTTCTTATCTTAACTCAAATGAATAATTTATAGTAGCTAATCAAACAATTTTAATCTTGCTGTTATGTAAATTGTACATTTTTTATATAAAAGCCTTGTTATCTTCTTGAGTTTAATTATTTATGATTTTCATTACAAATTTAAATAATTTTTGTATTAAACTTTGCATAGAAAATGTACAATTTTATACTATTTAGGGTAAAAATTTCATTTAAAAAAGTGCTTTGGCGTAGATGTTAAAATAGAAAGAATTGGAGGGGCTTACAATAAGAAAAAAAACAGCACAGCCATTTGCAATATTTTCGCAGACATACAGACAATCTTTATTTCTTTAGATTTTATTTGCTATTTTTGATTTGAATTGTAAACAATTGTAGGTATTAATCTTATGGTCCAATTAAAATTTGATCCTCAATAAAAAATAAAATTTAAATTGATTGTTGATAATAGTGTCGCCAATGAAAGTTTCATATTTCAAATAAGAATAAATATTGAGGTCGTTAGCAATATAAATATTAGTATCAAGAGCAGAATTTTTATTAAACAAAAAATTGTAAAATTTATATAGTTTTCATTTTCATAATAATTGTTGTGTGTCTTTCATAAAAAAAGAGATAGTGGAAAGAAAACGAAGTAGTGGGTTTCGTCGTATTTTCACAGTAGCTTTTCTCTATACGGTGGGCTCTAACTCTGCGGGACCAATTTTCAAACCTTGAGGGGCAATCATTAACATTTGCCTAACCAAAAATAACCTATCAAAAGTTACTGTGAAAATACTTCGTTTTCTTTCCATGGTCCAATATATTTATATTTGTGTTGTTTTTACTGTTATTAAATGTTTTATGCATTAGGCATTTTCTGAGATTACCCAACTTATCTAAGCATTTTCTTCTCCTTTTTGACAAACTATACTTAGCAGAATCCTTGGGACCAATATATCATAAAATGCACTATTTTGAATGCATATATTGTTGTAACATGGTGTCAAAATGAGTTAACAAAACTTATCTTTATTTTTAGAAGAAAAATCCAAGCATAAATTACTGCATCTTCCGGATTTTATTTTTAATTTTGAACCAAATAGTTTGCTTAGAATCTAAGAATTCTTTTTTAAAAATTGTAATATGCAACGATTCATGAAATAAAAGACTTTTGATAATTATTTGTTTACTATCAAGTTCTTTGTCATCTCTCTACAAAATTATTGTGCATTTTTTAAAATTTTATTTATGGATTTAATGTTGCAAGTAATTTTTATTGTATTATTGGTTAAATTGTGAGGACACTTGAAGCGTGCAAAGGATTTAGATGAAGCTGTAAGTTTGAGTGATCAAAACTAAACCAAAAAGCTTCAAGAGAGTTAGGATAAGATTAGAATATTTTACATGCCATTGTAAAAAAAAGTTATTTACAGTAAAATTATCTTTTATTTTACATAGTTTTCCAAGAGTTAATGTGATATTCTAATAATGTATTGCACATGAAACTGATGGAATTTAAAATGCATTACTTTTTGTTGAAAACTATCTATTTCCTCAGTTGTTATTCTACTAGATATAGAGAAACCATTAATTCAATTAAATTTGATCTATCATGAATCAGAGAGAGAAAGAGAGGGAACAATAGGCTGTTTGTTACGTTATTCTCCAAAGTTTTATAATAACGTTTTCTTTTTAGTTCGCTTAAAAACTTAGGGGACTTTTGAATGGTTGATTACTTAAGTTAACTGTTTAAACGTTTCAACCACCAATTTTAAATCAACAATGGGATAATTTTGTGTATCATCATTTTGGTTGTACATAAATTTATCGGCCATTGTCTTATCCCTTTGGATCCCTGGATATATACAAATAATATTTTGGGTAAAAATGTTCATGTCATTTCATAGAATCCAGGTAAATTAAATTGATGCACATTAAGCAATATTACAAAATACTTAACAAAATAAGTTTCATATCCGCAATGAAAATTTTGGTGTGTAACTTAGTCAGAAGGATTCTGTACGGAGATATGATTATTCATATTACCATCATTTAGTCATTTGCTACTCTATTCTGTTAACTGTATAATGTTAGTGCCTCTTCTTGAAAAATTGGCTGTGAGAGAAAATCCTTTATAAGAATTGATTGGAAGAATTTTAAAGTTTTGGCTTGGGCAGGATGCGCTGCCAAAGTTTTGAGAATCAATCTCACTTAAACATCAGGACCAGTAGTCTTTACTAATTTGATCTAGAACAAAAAACCTAGAGGTGCTTTTCCTTTAAGATCCTACAGAGTACTGAAGTGTGAACATCCACCCAACCACCTTATTTTTAATCTATTTTTAAAAAGTCAGTTATTTTTCTTATGCCTATCCAAACACTGCGGGGCTCCTAACTATTGAGGAAAAACACAAACCCAAATAATGAAATTGTTAGCAGTTGAGGTATTCTTGAAATAGAATTTTTCCGTCAACCGTAAGACTATTTTCTTTAAACATGAAAAATGTGAAAATTATTACAAATAAAAAAAACATCAGCCTTTTATCTTTAAACGTAGCTGAGCAAATCATGTTTTTTTGTACAATTTCTTAAAGATGGACGTACGGACATATGGAATGACAGAGAAAGCCTTCTAATTAATAGAGTATAAAAGCATTCTAATTTCATTTAAATCTATGGTAAATCAACATTAAATATTATTGTTGTAGCAAAGCTAGTATATTTCTCTGATACTGTTAGTAAATTGTGAATGATAGCATCTACTTAAATATCTGGTCTGAGCAGGGCACATCTGTGAATAAGTTTTTCTTTCAGATATTAATTTATCATTTTTTACAATCTACATAGACTTTGTCTAGGTATGTTTTTAATATAATATGTGTTAACTACGGATACTTCTCTAGTATCTAGGAGATCTGTTTAAAATAGGTTAGAAAAATAGCTTAAAACCACCCAAAGACTTATATGAAACTAATTAGCTCATAACCATGACTAGACCTATGTGAAGCTGGCCTACTACTTATAGAATAGGATACAAATTATTATTTTAGCCAGCTACAAGTTTTACCTTTTTAGAGTACATGATAACATGGTGTAATTTCCAAGTAAGAATAAATTCATTGTCGAGTTAGTGTAGGTTATATTAGGTGCTTTATAGCCCAGACGGATAAGAGCATCTTAGTGATAGGGTCCCCTGCAGGGGTTAGGCAAGCAAGAAAAAACAACCCCCCCCTTTCCTTTCCTTATTTTATTAAGCGGAGGGAATTCAGTATTGATAAGCACTTAGAGGGAAAGCAGCAAAGGAATGCACCCATGGATCTAAAGGGGATAAGACAATAGCCGACAAATTGATGTATATCCCCAATAACGATGCATAAAATTACCCCTTCTGTGGATAACTTTTGGTGGTTGAAACGTTTGGACACTCAAATTAATGATCCAACCAATCAAATTCAATTAAAGTCCCGAACGTTGTTCAGCCAACGAATAAGAAATCGTTAATATAAAACTTTGGGGACTAGTGTAATAAACAGTCCAATGTTCCCTCCTTCCCTTGAACTCACCTGCAAGATTTCCTCTGGGTTTAGCTCCAATACAGGCCAGGTTAACATTTGCTTTTCTACCATCAATAATTGGATTTGGCTCCTTGCAAGCTCTCTCCGCTGCATCCTTAGTACTCATTATCACCTGGATATATACATTCATTTTAGGAACAAGTAGATGAATAGATACAATACAAATGACCAAAGACAGTATACATTGTAATTGACCAATGGTAAAATGTATACTGGACTATCATTGGTCATTTGTATTGTATGACGTCTTCTTTTATTAGACACTCTGTAAAGCATAGGTAGATATATTTCAAGATAGGCAAATTGCTAAATGGATGGATTGATAAATAAATGTATACATGAATGGGTGAAGGGATAAATGGATGAATAGACAGATAAATGGATATTTTATAATGCAGGGCTCGGCAGCCGCGCTTCAGTAACCGGCCTGTAAGCCTCAAGGAAATCAACCTTTCACAATCTTAAATATCAGCTGGAAGTCTAAACCTGGCCCAAATACGACAATCCCTCTTTTAAATCTTTTAAAGCATCCAAACGGGTTAAAATTCGAAGCTTAGTCGTGGCTGACGAGCGGTTGCCGAGCCCTGGTATATTGAAAGGTGAATTGATAAATGCTGAATGGGTTGATAGATGTGTTGATAGAATTTTGTAAAAAGCGGGATGAATGTATGATATACCAACTAATAGATGATTAATCAGATATAACAATGGATAGATAGAAAGATACTTACAAATCCATATCCTCTAGATTTTCCAGTGCTTCTATCAGTGATGACAACTGCCTCCTCAATCTCTCCAAATACTTCAAAGTGCTCCCTAAAAGATAACAAAATTAACCTATTGGATTTTTTTTGTCTGTCTCTCGTAGCTGTTGAGTTTTCCCTTTTATGCACTGAACATGTTTATTGCTTTTTTTCTCTTTAAAACATTGATTGCCCTTTAAGCTTGATGGCGCTACTACTACATTCTTAAAGAGATAGTAAAAACTAATATTTTTATAGATATCTTGAAAAGGGTATATTATATATTTTCCAGTATGGCTTCGAAACCGATTAATATCCGGTGAATTAGAACCGGTACATAGGCATATTGAAAAATCATGTATATCATCGTATTGCAGACAATTTTCAAAAAATATTAAAATAAAAATCATAAAATCAATACCAGTTTTGTTAGCCTGGGTCCCTTTGGTCTAACAAAATTGGTTTTAATCTTAGAATTTTTCATTTCAATATCCCCGAAAAGCTGTCTATAATGTAATGCGTTACATACCTAACTAATACAGAATTACTTTATTAAGCAGCTATTCCACTAAATAACGCTTGTTCCTTGTTTTTAATCAAATTTAATTCAAATATGTATTTTGAAAAAAATTGGGGGAAAAGTCAATCTGTTGATTTATTTGAGATTACACATACTCCGAAACTACTTGACAAAATTAAATTTCATCCGGCCATTGGGGATATTTGGTTGGTTAATATAAAAACATCTAAATATTTATAAAGTAAAAAATGTAGAATAACATATATCAGAGCAATTAAAAGGAACAGTGCACTGTGGCCAATCTTATTATTTAAACAAGAATGACAACAAAAATAAGTAGCGCAGCACATAAAAGTTATGAAATGATAATTATAGAGTAGATGATCAATTGTCATAATAAAGAAAAAAAAGAAAGAATATGATTCAAAACAATCAAAGAAAATCATGATTCTTTTAAAAATGAGGTTTATGTTTTTTAAAGCATGAAAGATAGAAAGATGGACTAAACAACGTTAGACTAGAAGCATATAAAAATATCTGATGAAATGCAGCTGACTTACCTTAAAGATTTGTCAGTTGTATGATATGGAAGTCCTCCTACGAATAATTTCGTCCAGGTTGTGTCCTTCGAGTGAGGGGGCTGAAATAAAAAAGTAAGGTTAGGTTAAGTCGAAAATCTATTAAATAATCGGGTTTAATTGTAATGACCTCAAAACCTTGTTTGAAATAATTGTCACTTTAAAAATTACTTAGAAGCTTTTCATTTGTAAAATTTTATATTCAGAACTTTTTTAATATTAATAAAATTATAACCTACTCTATAATTATTAATATGAATATACAATATACACCTGGGATCAAAGGGATAAGACAATGGCACATAATTGATATCCCCAATGATAATACACAAAATTACCCATTCGCTAGATTGGATTTAGTGGTTGAAATTTTTACACTCAACTTAATAAACTAAAAAATTAAGTCAGTAAAAGTCCCCATAGATGTAAGCCAACGAATCAGAAAGGTTATTATAAAACTTTGGGGACTAATGTAATAAAAAGCCCATTGTCTCCTCCCTCCTTGATACAGTTGATACACACTGCACTGTGTATTATTTATTATTAGCAAATAAAGTGAGGTACATCAAAACATAAAAACCTCTCAACTTCATGTTTTCCACCCAGGATTTAGATATAATAACGTTCATCGTAGTATCGCAGTTTTAACAAGCTACTTTCATGGAAAGAAAACGTAATAGTGGGTTTCGTTGTATTTTCAATGTAGCTTTTCTCCTAATTCTACCCTCCGCGGGGGGCTCTAGTCCTGTAGGGCTTTTTTCCTAACCCTGTGGGGCAATCATTAAGATTTACCCAACCTAAATTAACCTATCAAAATCTACTGTAAAAATACGACTAAACCAGCTACTTCGTTTTTCTCTATGATCCAAATTATAGGTATTTATTGATTGATAAATCATTAAAATAGCAAAAGTAAAAGTTAAACTTTTTTAATAAGTTACCATTCCATAAATGCTAAGAATTTTTAATTTTGTAGTAAAAACATTACCCTTCATGACATACAATCATTTTTATATAACTTTTTTTATGGCTATTGGTTAACTTTACTTATTTGAAGTACTCTCAAAAGTACACTTTTTTGTCTTTATTTTGTTTAATTTTTTAAAGACTTTATATTTGGGCATAAATATTTTAGAGGTGCAGCTACTCTATACCTACATTTAATCAACCTGTCACCACATTATAATTATAAAAATTTATTTACTGAATGCGTCTTATTGCTTTTTTAACCGATTTAGATAATTCAAAAATCTAAATTAAAATTTTCAATTTGCCCTCTTATTGTAAAATCTTATTTTATTTAGATATAGTAAATCAGAAAAAATTAAGAAATTGCCATTTGCAAAACAATTTTAATTCTTTCAGTAAAGTCAACAAGGTAAGACATTGTTTATTTTTTATTAAATCAAAAGAAAATGAAAATATATGAAAGGTTATTAATTTTCTTGGAAAAATAA
>LS053895.1:965-13310 GCA_900241095.1 Acartia tonsa | reverse complement strand
AGCTTGGTGTACTATTGTATGTACTGCTTCGTAAGACGGGGCGTAATCTGTCACTGAATAAATGTTTTTTTATGTTTTTATGTTTATGTAAATGCAACTTATATGGCTGTTTTATTTACACAAAAACAGCATGCCGGCTATTTTAGTGGTGCCTAATTAATAAATATTTATTGTAAAACAATATTACATATATGATATGTTAGACGACATTCTTTTAACTTATGCTTGCAATCATTTTTCTAAAATGAACTTCATGCAACTATCCTCTTATAAAAATATATATTTAAAAAACTTTAAAAGTAAATGAAACAAAGAAAATTTATATCTGTAAGTAGAACAGTAATAACCGTAGAGAAAAAAAAACAGTTAATTTTAATGATTCGAAAAGAATATTAGTTAGTTTTTGAACTGATTTAATCAAAATTCTAATATAAAATACTTTTGCAGTAACAAATTTATTAAAATATCGGAAGAAAAAAGAAGTATTTGTTAATAAATATTAATATAAAAACTGAATGTATCAAATATATATGTAGTTTGATTATTTAATGTTTCTTAACTATGCATGATAGACATCTTTTTGTGTACTTTATTTTACACAGAAATTTAAATTAGGAAAATACAGGTTGTTTTTTTAATGGAACAAAAGCATTGCTAAATTTAACATGCTTACTATTGATAGAAATTAATGATATTTATATCTTATTTTTTTCATTGGCTTGGGGCATTATGTGTATGAAATAACCTCAAAAACCTGTTTTGTTTCATGAAAAAAACACACAAAAATGTAAATAAAAGTAAAAAAGAATCAATTATTTTTTTATGCTGGGACATTAAAAACAAATGGATGGTTTCTCTCAAAGGGCCTTGTAGAGCCCTCAATTCCCCTCCTTATTTTGAATTAAATTACATATTAAGGACCATGGAAAGAAAACGAAGTAGTTGGTTTCGTCGTATTTTCACAGTAGCTTTTCTCCTATTTCTATCCCCTGCGGTGGGCTATAACCCTGCGGGGCATTTATTAACATTTACTTAACCTAACCTTTCAAAAGCTACTGTGAAAATAAGACGAAACCTGCAACTTCGTTTTATTTTCATGAACTACATATTAATTATAATACTTGTATAGCTTGGTTGGGAGTCGCTCTTTACCCCACCTGGCCAAATACTGATCTAATTCGTGAATACTGTTGCTTATCATTTCTTTCTGGGACACTGTGAAGGGATCCTGATAAAATATATAAATTGTAAATCTATTCTAAATTCAACCAAAGCTGTATCTAATTTTTATTCTAACAGCATCCCAAAGATATTCAAATGGTGACTTAGATAGAGCTAGTGCAGTGTAATGGCCCTTGGATTTTGTTATCTAGAGAAAAATATTATGTTCGTAAATTTAATCTTGCATTAAATATTACATTTTATATGAATAGATAAAACAATTCATACATATATTTTTGTTTAAGTATAATATGATTTTATTTAAATTCACTTACCCTTGTAAGACGACAAATAAAGTCGTCATTATGAATAAATACTGAAACTTTTTTTTATGACATAAACTTCATTTTATTAGAGATTATGGAGATTTTTTCAACATATTTTTTTTTCAGAAGAGAGAGAAACAAAAACATTTTGATTTTTTTATTAATTTTATTTGATTGATGAAGTTAAACTTTCCAAAAAATTGATCAATTAATCTTTTTCTTTAATTAATGGAACGAATTTGGCAGTAGATATATTGGTACTAACCAAGGGAGGGTGAGGACATTGGGATGCTTATTACACTAGTCCCCAAAGTCTTATAATTAAACCGTGGGAACTTTTATCAAATTTGGTTGGTTGGTTCATTAAGTTAAGTGTCCAAACGGTTCAACCACTAATTATAATCCGAAGAAGGGGCAATTTTGTGTATCCCAATTAGCGAGGTATATCAATTTATCGGTTATTGTTTTATCCCTTTAGATCCCTGGGTACTAACCTCAATGGATTGTCTATGATGATCTCTCTTGAAATGCCCGGAGGGATACAAATCAATACAACCAAGACGACCTTCATCCTCCTCAAGGTTTAGGAAATCTAGGATTCTTCTTATTGTGTGTCTAAAAGATTTTTCTATGTTTGGTTATTCAATCGCGCGCCATTTTAGCAAATTTAAAGGTGTTTATCGCTAAGCATAAAGGATATTTCAAGAATAGATATTTTTAGTATTTATTCATTATGTACTATTAAAAGGTTGTATTAATTCAAATGAATAAAATCAAGTTCTATAGTACATTCAAAAGTGCACAATTATGGTTGGTTGCGTCATAGGTTTCTTAGTTCTGTTTAAAAAAAAGACACATGGCCAGTTTTTTAAAAAATCGTAGAATAAAATAAAGAAACTTTTAATGTAGCTAAAAAGTCTTTTAATAAATAAACAATTCTACATCTTTTGTCTATGACTTTTTCCCATTTCCAATGGAAGGTGCACCAATTTTTCCACCAATGAGTGAATTTTGATGAGTTTGGACTGCACTGAAAGTTTATTTAAAGCGAAACTGATGATTCCTGTACCAGTTAAGAACATTTTATGATCATTACCAGAAAACTCGTATGTCCATCTTGAACATAAAGATTTTTGGCTTTTAAAAATAATATTTTCTGGTTGGTTATTAATGTTGTCATCCTTGTTTTATCTTGCAATTACAAAAAAATAAAATTAAAATATATTCACCTGACATTGAGCTTTAAATGTTCATAATGTATAACTAAAATCTTGTCTGAACTAGTTCTCTAAACAAATTTATATCTAAATAAATCAAACCAATAGTTTTTCTTACTAAATGTGAGGCACATGAAAAAACAATTGTGATAAGTCAGCTATGAAATGTTTGATTATTATAAAGTAAGCTATCGGGAAATTATATCGTTATAAAATTTTTTCGCTCGTATTATTGGAATAAATCGTATATAACAGAAAAAAAATAAGTTTTTAAGTTTGGTGGATTATGGAGCTAGTTTAACCATCTAGAACACCCAAAAAAATTATATGTGGCATAAATAGTTGGTCTATGAAATACAGGGAAGGAGGAGATAAAGTAAACTGGTACATAATGTTTTAAAAACACGATATCTCATGGGTTGCCTGGAAAACTTTAGGGACTTCTTAATTATTGGGGATCTTCTTCAATTTTATATCCTTATTCTTATCCAATGAGACCCCCGATTAAATATGTTACAGCCAAAAAAAACCTACCTCCAACCAATCTTTATAAAAGTTGAGCCAGGCGTCTGCTTTGATTTTGACAAATGTATTCCACCCTGCGCCAGTGAATTCTTCCGGTTTTGCCAGGCCAGTGTGTCCACCCTGAATGTTGCATACAAAATTAGATATAAAACATTGCTTTATTTCTAAAAAATATAGTGAGCATTTTATAAGGTACGCATTTTTTAGATGACCCGCAAAGTTTAAGTTTTTTTGTTGCAAATTTTTTCCTCGTGTACATATCTTTCTCTTTTTTTTTGCAAGTTGGGTCTCTCTCTCCATTTTTTCTTTCTCTATTTATTTTTCTTAATCTCTTATTTGTACCCATTTATTTTGTCTTTCTATCTGAAGCAACTTTTTTCTTATAAAACTGCTGTCTCCTATTTTAATTATTGAGTGCATAGTCGAGTATATAGGGCCCCCCCCCCCAATTAAAAAAAAATTTTACCTGGTCTAAATTTCTATGACCAATAATTGCCTCAAATGGATTTCTGATCAGGAGTATTGCTGTCTCATTTACCTAATTACAAAAAAGTAAACAACTTTAATATTATTTGCTAGCGGTTACGCCACAAGAGGCCTTTAGGGTCACATGCCACTCAACTTTTCTTTTTAATTTTAAAAAGAAAAAGTAAATATTATTTTGGCGGGGAGGGGTGAAATTAAATAAATTAAAAAAATATTTTCAGGATGAAAATCATCCCCTTCACACCTTCTCTCGTGAGTCTTTGAGTGAAAGGTTCTGGCCATTCTCCTTCTCTGAGTAAATTCTTAGAAACAGCTTATAGAGACTATGAAAAATGACGTCATACAATTAAAATTATAAATGATAGGCCAGTATAAATTTTACATTAACCAATAGTATAATATATACTGGCCTATCATTGGTCATTTGTATTGTATGGCGTCATTTTATAGGCACTATAAGCTTTTTCAAATTGTTACCTCCTTCATATGATTATACCACTGTTGTTGTTCCCTTTCCACATGTGACCCATCTCCTGTGGTGTGGCCGTGCGTTTTCACTGTTAATACTATTTGACTGTCCTCCGGGAGGCCCTCACCATAAAACCCTTTTTTCCTGAAGTATTTAAAATTTAAGAACGTTGCTGAAATTATCATCTTTCCTCATTGTCTGGAATTCTTTTTCTTTCGTAAAAGCTTACCAATAAAACTCCTTTCCCTAAAAACCCCGTATATTGAATTTCAAAGGTACTTTACATCTCTAAAATTGCAATTGTTATTTTCTTATAAGTTTAAGGAAAGGTAATGCAAAGAAACCCGACAACACTATCAGGATGCTTTCCCTTAAAGTCCCTATCGTGTACTGAAATTCCTCCCCCTTGTTTTAAAAATTTTTTTTTAAAAAGGGGCTAATTTGCCTAATCCCTCTAAGGGTCCTAACTCTGCGGGCTACCTAGTACACAACATATACCAAACCTAATCATGAACTAAAGCAATATAGAAACAAGCGAAAAATCTCCCCTACCCTCCTTCTTTTCAATTATTGAAAAAAAGGGTGGGGTTAAGTGCTCCTTGAAGAACTTTGAGTTAAATTGGTGAAAATTGACATAAAATATGAAAAATACCTGAGCATAACATCATTATACATGCTTCCAGAGAATATACCAGAGGCACACTCTACCAAATATCGGATCCAGGTATTACCAGAACTTGGATAGCTGGCCAGACCAACTATTGGGATGTTCTTTCCAAATGTGACTAAATAAAATATAATTTCAAGTCAATTTATTAATTATGAGAAATAGTAATGGAAAAGCTATTTGCAATAAACTTTTCTGCCAGTTAAAAATACCATTAAAATTCCAATAATGTCATTGAATACTGTAGTAAATTAAGATAATAATAATCATCATTTTCTTATCAAAGACAATTGCTAGGAGTATCTCAGATTAAATTTTACTTAATCTTTTAAAATTTGTGTAAGAATATAAATTAGAGGACAGTAATGTTTTAAACTTTAACTTAGTGGAGTGAAGCATAAATAAATCATGGAAGGACAAACGGGCAAAGTTAAAATAGTATTGGTCTTTAGCAGTATGACAGTAGATAAATATAATCCCCATAAAAACATTTCAGCCGTCTATTTTGAATATCAGCTGAGAAAATCATATTTACTCAATAGCGTAACGGACAGAGCGCGTGAATTATAGAGTAGGTTCGCTATTAAAATTGGTTTGTACCTGAATATTTCTGACAAGTTTCATCTTCGGGCCACGGAAAATGTGTAATATTCAACCAAATCTTTTCACTAAAAAATATATCCTAATATAAAAGTAACAGAAAGTATGTCTGCTTGTCTGTGTAACTTATCATAGGTCCTGGTTTATAACTATTTTATGGGAGGGTTCCACCACTCTCCCAAGATAAATCGCCTCTAATAAAAAAATGCCCACCCTACAAAAAACTTTATTTTACTTTTTATATTTAAGACTAAAATTGAAAATGGGGTGGATGAATTAAGTGCCCCTAGTAGCATAGCCTTTAATAGGGAGGTAAAAATAGTACCAAGAAAGGTCTCACAAATTTATGAAGAAAAGATAGGTGTAAGATTTTTTTCTTAATTCAAATTGCCATTTTACCTTTTTGACCAATTATCCAAGGGCTTCTTTAGATTGTTCGGAAACATTACAGGCGCCTAAAATTTATAAAATATATATTTTTAGTTGGATCTCTGAAAGGCAAGCTTTACTTTGCATGATAGCTCAATGTTTTGGGGGTTAAAATAAAACCAACAGTCCTTTTCTTCTGCACAAAAAAAACAATATAGGAGGGAGATGACAATGGACAGTAAATTGTATAGACCCCCGATTTTTTTTATATAACATCTTATAATCTTATTCATTCACTGTTCATTGTCTAATCCGATAAAATCAATGGAATAGTTATTTCTCGCATCGTATTATAAACGGCTTTCCGCGGATATAGAATGTACAATTATGAGATTAAAACTAGTTTATTTAGCCCCGAGGTGACGAAGTCACCGGCTAAAAAAACTAGTTTTAATCTTATGATTGTACATTTCTATGTTCGTAGAAAGCTGGATATAATACGATGCAAGACAAAGTTTTTTCGTATGGATGAGAACCGGTTCCTATCCACCGGATTCGAATGAATACGAGAAACATATTTATTTTTAAAATAATTGTTGGCATCCTTATCCATGAAAGAAAATTTTGTGAATATGATATAAAAATTCCTGACTGAATATTGTGAAAATGTACCGGGAATAAAAATGATCAAAATTGATCTATCAGGTAGTTATATGTAAATCAATTTTTGTAAATGAAATGGTATCACTGAAAAAGCATTTTTTAGAAATACGAGCGACTTTGTTCCTACCCTCTAGGGGCTTTGAAATCCAGAGGGGATATAAAAATAGCTTAAAACCATTCCAAGACTTAAATCTAAAAATAAAATAGACTGAAACCATCAAAATGCCTATGTGAAGCTTACTTAAAATGAAGAGAATAGTTATTGAGCTCCTAATTGCTTCTGACAAAAAAACTCTTACTACTTTATATAAGGATGTATTAACAAGTATTGATTAAAAGTAATGATCTTAAAGAATATAAAAAACAGACATGTTAATTCTATACAATGTTATTTTGTTAATATAAATTAATTTTCTTTGTAAATATAAACAAATCCCCATAGTGGTATACCTTTACTTCCGCATATTTTTATATGTTTAATAATCGCAAAAATACTCATTGATCGTTTGCTAATAGTTATTTAATTATGATATTGACAAAAAGAGGAAACGGCAGTTTAGATGTATAACTAATTTCTGGTTTTATTGATTTTATAATTTTGGGGGAAATGGTAGCACCCCCGCTATTGTTGGGTAATTACTTAATCTTTATAATCCTTATGTTTCTTATGTTCTTTCATTATATTATATATGTTATAAGAAACAATCAAATAAAATATTATAAAGTACATACTCAAAATGCCTAATGAAAATACTTTTTAAAAATAAGTAAGAAATTATGACAAATAAGCAAAGTTTTCAAAAGGTAGAATACACTGAATTAAAGTTTGATTTGGCCATTTACATCTCAGGGATCAAAAGAAATAAGACAGTGGCTGATAAATTGATGTACATCCCCAATGATGATACACAAAATTACCACTTTTATAGATCAGAATTAGTGGTTGAACCGTTTAAACACTCAACCTAATTAACCAACCAATCAAAATTTACTAAAGTCCCCAAAGTTGTTAAGTCAACTAATAAGAAAAAGTTATAATAAAACTTTGGGGACTAGCCTATTGTCCCCTCTCTCTCTGTTTACATCTACAGTGTAATTTTCTTTAAAGCATAGGTTATATAACATACATGTACTAAATACAGTAAAAAAGACTTGTAAAATGGCTTTGCTCCTAAATACGAAATATGCTTAAATTTAGTAATCTTTTAATCTATTAACAAAGTATATTTATTCAAAAGATTCTAAATAGAATTGGTGAGAAAATTTTGCTTAAAACGTATGGGTAAAATCTATTTAATGAATTTTTGTAACATACACCCCCTAACATTTTATACAATAACTTATTTCTTGGCCCTGCAGGATAATCTAACCCTTATGGTGCCCTTCTAAAACGTAAATCACTAGGTATGCTAAATGAAGATTCGAATGTATGTAATTTTGTTCAAGTGGGGGGGGGGAGATATAGGGACCAAAATATCTATTTGGGGGATATTGCAGCATATGAATTAAATACATCGCTCACTTCATTATCTTAAAAGCTTTAATTTAGAAACTGAGTATGTTTCTGCTTTTCAGGGATGTTGGAATGGTCTCTTTGAAAACAATATGTGACCTTATAGAACAATACTATGCTATTGTGATTCTTATATCAGAGATGTTAAAAAAAAACAACATTATTTAACTTTAAGTTTTACTTTTATAAAAAGTTGTAGACAAAATAATTTTGCTAATCCCTAAATTGTTGAGATAAATTTGTATGTATAAAAATATCTGCCAAGAGATGAAAAGCAAAGGATGCATGAATGCGCTTAAAGCAGGCAGGAAGGGGACAGTTGACTCATAATTCTACTGGTGCTCAAAGTTTTATCAACAAATTCTCTCAATCGTTAAATTAATTGGTACTTTAATTAAAGATGGGTTGAATTAAGTTCAACTTTTTCAATAAACATTTTGAATTTATAAAAAAAAGTTCATCATAATTGGGAAATTTAAAATTTATCTTTCATTTTGTCTTTCGTTCTTTGATCATATATCATCACAACCTTACAATATAATACTTTGCTATTTTATTTTTATAAAGCCTAAACTATTATTAGCTATTTTAAAGAACTTTATTTACAAACACGCCGCACAGTTTCTGGCATTTAGAGCATCTTCGCTAATAATTATGTCTTGATGTAATTTGTCCAATTTTAACCCAACGTATGTTGCATCAAAAAAGGAAACAGCATTTTAAATTTTAAAATAACATACATACATAATACATATACACCAAAAACATTTTCAAATTAAATAGAGTATGTTTATAGTATCATTATACATGACAGATTTTAAATCAAATTAAATTCTATGTACGTTGAAAAGAGCTAATTTTATTATTCAAAGTGAAAATTCAAAGCAAATTTCTATAAATTTTGATTTATAATTATAAATTACTTGATGGAACAAGGATAATATTGTCAAAATTGCGAAGCAAGATTGATAAATAATAAACCACCTTTTAAATAAAGGGAGAATTATTAAAATAAGTTTGTCTTGAATGATTCAAATTTGACGAATTTAGCACACACACAAAAAAAAAAAAATTTGCCATTTCTTCACAGTTCTATATTGTACCATATTAAAGCAACTTTCGTGACAAATTTTAGTATTCTACTCCTGTTTTAAAGTCTTAAAACACATGCCTTTACGGAAAATACGTGCAAAAAAGTTCCCTTATCGCAATTATCCTAGCCCTACCTGACTTAAAATATAACATTTTCCAGCTATTATCGTTCAGTAAAATATGGGCGAACGGTGAAGCTTTTTAAAGTTTCCATAAAAAATGTCGACATAAGACATTCATTGGTCAATTAAAATGTATACTGGCCTGTCATTCGTAATTTAGTCTGAGTACTGGCCTATCATTTGTCATTTATATTGTATGACGTCATCTTTTTAATAAACACTATAAACAGCTTCGCCGAACGGTTAGCTGTAAGTCCTACCTGGATGGTGGTGGTGACCGCTGGCAGAGTGCTGACCGATGTGGGTGTGAGAACTGTGGTGGCCTGTCCTACGCCGCCGGGAGGAGCGGCCAGGAGGGCGGGGGAACTGTCTACGCTTGCGGCAGGCATTAGCATAGCTGTAAATACAACATAAAATTAATGAAAAATTATGTTTTGTTACCCACGAGGGGCCGAAGTCCCAGTTAAACAAAACTGGTTTTAATTTTATGATTTCTATTTAAATATCCGTGAAAAACTGGTTCCAATCCAGCCGTTACTTACGGTTTCAAAGCGATATTGAAATTTTACATCCATCTTGGATCTCTAACTATTAGTGTGACCTAAATCATACAGGACACTATATCTAGAGGATCTTGCCTAACCTAAGCATTTAAGCAGCCCTAATCTAATATAGCTTAAAGAATAGATGGTGATTTATTTTTAAAATGCCAAGTAATATAATCTGTAATTTTATGTTAATTGACCTTTAACCCTAAATTTTAAATAAATATTTTTTGCCTTATATACTAGTTTAAATTTATCTTTTGAGGGGATTTTCGGCACCCATACACCACCCTTCCGCAAGTTTATGGACATAATTGTTCTTGCTTCATTTTATAGCGGAAAGTATAAATGCTATAGTAGTCAAGTAACAGGTGTTTCAAGAGAAAATAATGAATTATTGATCTATATAAGTATTTACATACAAGTATTATTTTATTATACTTATATAATATAATTGCCTCTTATTTTCTTCTAATTATATAGTTTGAATATATTTAAATATATGGTGGCTTTTAAATCTATAGATTTAAAAAAAAATATTTTTATGGTGTAAGAAAACATTAATAAACAAATAAAATCATGTCCATAAGTAGCTCAGTATTACCAAGCTACTGTTTTAATACTGTAAAATACAAACAGTCAATGATTATTTAAAACTACCAATAAAAAAAGCAAGTTAGACTTATATGGCAGTAGTTGCCCAATGCTCATCTAAACAAAATAACATAAAATATTTTCTCCTTATTTATATATCAATAAACTTAAGACAATGAAAATTGCTTTTTAAGAAGAAAACTACGCGCTTCTTATTTATCGTTTGTGCGTAAATTTTAATTATTATTAATACCTTCAGCGGATGCACCCCTCATAGACACTCTGTTTTGGTAAGGGTAATAAAGGGAAAAATAGACCAAAACCATCATAAGACTTAATAAAATCTTATCGAAATCCTAAGCGGCAGACAAAATACTTTACTACTAAATATTATTTTTTACATTAACATTTGTTTGAATTATTACATCAGAAATTATTGTCATTTTTGTGTACTAAGAAATGTTGTAAAATATTTAAGCGTCAGTTACACCATCCCTTATCCCATCTACGAACAAGATTAAGTTAGAGTAGTAAAAAAAATTTTTACCTTTTGATGTCACGTTAAAAAAGTATTTGCTTCAAATCAACAATTCAGATTCTTTTTCAAACTCTTGAAAAATCTTCTTTTTATATTAGTTCATTTCTTTTAAAATATTTTCACAATAATAAGCTTGTTTTCAGCAGTTTATTATAACATAAACATAAAATAAGTTTCTTGAAAACAGTATTTGTTAATTATCTAGTTTACATCAGTTTTAATTTGTGTGCAAATTTTCTGGTGGCGAGATTTGTCCACTTTTTTTATGCGATGCAATTTATCACTGATCCTTAAAACGTTCTTCTGAATGAATTTTATTTAAGTTAGTGATTTTTTAAATTTATGATTTTATACTTGCTAGATTAGGTTAGTATGAGTTACTATTGTAATATCACTCTCCCGTGTGGTTGTCCAGCTTTAGGCAAGCAAAATAATATAAATTAAAATATATGCATGCACTAAAAATTTTAGAAAATACTGCTGCGTGTGTGTGTGTGTGTGAGTGTGTGTAGTGTTGGCCTATTACACGTGTAAAGTGTAAACTGATTCTGTCTCCCCCCCTCCTCCTTCTCCTAAAAAATCTCCGACGTGAGACGTCCCCCTACCCGCTCCCCTTCCAGTTTCTTATCCCTTCGGAGTCGCTATGGCTTACTTTCCTATTTATAAATTTCTCCCTTATAATTACCCCCTCCCCCTCCTCCTCTCCCCCCATTCCCAGCTCTATAGCTACGCTCTATCCGCCCGTCCGTCCGTGTAGAACTTTCTATGCTTCTCTGAGTGTATGGGAATGTCTCCATTTTCTCCTATATGCCTCTCAGAGATGTATTTGCCTTTAAAGCCACGGTGTCCATAGGATGTCACCAATTCTAGAAACATAAAATAGCATATTTTCCCCCATAATTTTCATGGTTATTCTAACAATAATAATTGTTAGAATTCTATAGTTTTGACGACTTTATTTTTAAAAAAATTAATGACTTTGCCGCCTTTTTACTGGAATTATAAAAATAATAACAGATAATAGTGGCCGTGGCTGATAAATTATCCAAATATAATAACATTAACAAATAATGACATTTTGACTACAGTCTACAAAGTCAAAAACTTACTAATGAGTAATGGCCTTAAATTTATTACATAATAATATTTGCATGCTGGCGTTATAATTTTTGAATATTCATGAAATCTCATAATCAATGAAAATTTATTCTGGCTATTTTTTGTTCATTTTTTAGCTTTTTTCATTTCATGTTTCCGTTTTGTATGTCTTTCTAGCCGCAAGTTATCAAATGTAAATTTCTCCCCAAAAGCTATCCCCTCTCCCTAATAGTAATATGAAGCTTCTCTCTCTAAATATTTCGGGGGGGGGGGGGGGGGGGGGGCCCCGTTATTTTTTGGGGGGGGGGGGTGTTTGCGTTTTTAAATTATGGTTTAACAAGTTTTCCCAGGGCGGGGTGC
>LS053888.1:20806-37534 GCA_900241095.1 Acartia tonsa | reverse complement strand
GGAGGTGATGGTGTTAGTTTGACAAGGTTCAAATCTACTACTGTACACTAAACAAAAACATTCCACACTTAATACTACAATTAACATATATTGTATTCAATTTAAATAAAAAAAGGGATAGTTTTATGATTCATAAATGTATTATTTGATTTTTGTTTTTTTGATAAATATATTTCTAAAATAATAGTTATTGTAGACAACTTTCCGCGGATTATAAAATGAAAAAAATTCAAGATTAAAACCAGTTTTGGCAGACTTGAGGTGCCGAATGCCTGGGCTAATAAAGCTGGTATTAATTTAATGATTTTCATTTAAATATTCGTAGAAATTTGCCTGCAATACTATGCTATATAAAATTTTTCAGTATGGCTAAGAACTGGTTCTAATCCAGCGGATATTAATCGGTTTCGAAAAGCTATACAGAAAAAAGTTAGCTGTTATTTCATAGAACTTTCCCTTTGATATTGTTACAGAAAAAAAACTAATGTTTATATTATATTATAATTATTATTATAAAATTAAGTTCCCCAAACTGAGTTTAGTACTTACATGCATTTAAACAAATTTTTATATATTTTAAGTTAAAATAATTTTTTATGAATAAAAAAATCAACTTCAAGTACTTAGCAGGGAGGGAGTGGACATTGGGTTGTTTATTACAGCGGTCCCCAAAGTCTTATAGCATTTTCTTATTTATTGGCCAAACAACCTTGAGGACTTTTTATTGAATTTTGATTAGTTACTTCATTTAGTTGAGTGTCCAAACGCTTCAACCTTTAATTGTAATCTACAGAAGGGGTAATTTTGTGTATCATCATTGGGGATTTACATAATTTTATTGGCCATTGTCGTATCCATTTAGACCTCTCGGTAAGTAATTTGACTGGATGACATTTTACATTAAAATTGGTATCTTTTTAAAGAATTTCTTTTAAAACACAATACTTGCCCTTAATATTGACCATTATGAACAGACTGCGTAAGTCAATCATAGAACAGATACGCTTCAAGACATTTTTATCAAGAAGTTGCGCAATTAAATACGTTAAATACCATCAATTTCAGTTGAAAAATAAATTGTAATTAAAATGAAAGAATATTTGCTTTGTGAAAATTAAAATAATTAAATTACTTGAATCATTATTCACATGAAAACTGTAATGATAGACTGAACACATACATACTGCAATTAGTTTTAACTTTTATACCTATCAAGCTTTAAATTCAAAACTAGAGTTAATAAGAGCATAGGTAGCGCAACAAGACATGTCAAGTATAAAATAACCATAATAATAGGAAATTTAAATAATAAATATAAGATCTTCTATTTAATCATCCCTATATAAAATTAACAGGATGTTTGTCTGTCTAATTGTATGTTTGTATAGTAGGATCACATTAAATAATGAACCGATACGGTTCTCCTTTGAAGTGGGGTTTTTATAGCTCAAGGGAAGTTTTAAAACTATTTTTGGAGGGTACCTCAACCCTCCCAAGAGAAATACCCATTTTTTTACTTTTTTGAAAACTCAAATGTAAAGTAAAAAGGCGACTCCCCCGCCCTCCTCCTCTTAGGGTGCAGCCGTTAATAACGTCAATAATCAGTTACAGAGTTGCTACAACTGAACCGATATGGTTCTGCTTAAAAGTGAGGCTTGTTATAGGTCCAGGGAATGTTTATAACTATTTTTGGAGAGAGTGCCTTCACCCTCCCAAGAGAAATACCAATTTTTACTTTTTTTACTCCCCCCGCCTCCTTCCCTTATAAGCCCCTAGAAACTTTAGGCTTAGCCATTAGATACAAATAAACTGACGTCAATAGTCAGTTATTGAGTTGCTACGTGCTGCTAAAAAGAGGCAATAATATAAAATGAAATCACCTGTAAAATCTTAGTATCACATTACAGTTTGAATTGATTATTATGTTTGTGTGTGTATGTATTGTTCATCATACACTTAAAACATTTATTTTGATAGCTTTAAAAATTATGATATTTATTCAGTAACTTAGTCAAAGTTTAACTAAATCCTCAAAATAAAGTAATAGGATCTCTGTGTGTATGTCTGTCTGTGTGCTAACCGCCTAACCGATATGGTTCTCCTTTACAGTGTAGCTTCTCATAAGACCTGTGAAGGGTTATAACTATTAACTATCTACTGAAAGGGCAATTTTGTGAATCATCATTGGGGATGTGTACAGTACATCAATGTATCAACCATTTTCTTATCCCTTTAAATCCGTGTCTTGTTGCACTGTTATATGATAAAATTATTCTTGTTCAAAAAAAGAAATTGAAAAATCTTAATAAATCTATAAATGAAGTTTGAACTAAACACCCTTTAAAAGATATAAATGATATCCTGCCCAAAAAGACAAAGAACCCTTATTAATACATGCACAAAGCTGCACTTATGGAGGTAGTGCAGTTAGAATAAAGAAAATATATTTGCGGTCTTTTTACTGGCATTTTTCCGCTTATTTATTACCATAAGTCGACAAAAAGGAGGCTCTTAAAGTTATTTTTTCTTTTAAAATCATGCTTTAATATAAAGAGACATCAAGAAAATCTATTTGTTATATTATACAGTAATACGGGGATTGGACAATGGAAGATAAATAAATTCTTCCCCCTGTTCGTTTATGTAATTTTGGGGTATAGAATAATTTATTAGCCATTGCCCACTCCTACCTGATTACTAATAATTTTAACTCTAAGAGCCTGCTTGAAATGTATAAGTAAAACTATAAATCAAACTAAACTATATAAAAAATGTAAACAAAAAAAGGGTTAACACCTGTACTGGGATCTGGGTGCATATGTACAGGGGTGGTTTGTGAGGGGACAGGTCTGGAGGCTGGAGGACTGTCACGTGGTCCTCCATCATGTGTCAACAGACCCGGCAGGGTGGAGGGACGTGCGGGCGGCGGCGGGGACGGTTGATGATGATGATGCAGGTGCTGGTGCACGCCGGGAGGCGGCGGCGGCACATGCTGGTGGTTATGGTGATACGGCGAGGCGGTGTGCGACATTGTCATGCTGGCGCAATGCAGGCAGCCAGCAGGCACAGGTACACAGACTGGACAGTACGGCCCCGGTACCACGGGAACGGCGGCGGGGAACGTGTACACTGGCTGCTGACATTCATAGCAACCTTCACACACTAAAATTAAATAAAAAAATCCGTTTCATGCAAAAATTTGTATAATGTGCACTAATTTTGATGTACAATGTACATATTTGTTTCTTTATATATACTCATTAGAATCATAATGATATATTTTTAAAAAATATTCATCACTTTAAATCCAACTTCAGTAACCTTTTCATCACTAGTTTTGTAAAAAAAAAAGAAATCAATGAATTGAACAAGTTGACCTCAGAATGGTGAGCCAAGTTTGTATGCTACTGGTGAACGCACACCTCTACACTACACTGGACACAAAACTAAACTGCGCGCACGCGCATTCACAACGTGCACGGGTGGAACTTGCACAACAAACCAAATATAAAACACGCCTTTATATTAAATATATGTATTAGCAGATTATTTTATTATCAGGAGCTAAAATTTCACTAATCCTAAGATAAGATTTTGATTTGTGATGGCTATAAAGGTAAGAATCATAATTGTCGAACACATAGTTATGAAATAAGTTTTGTTATCTCAATTAGTCTTCATTTTATATTTTTCATCTTTACACTTAAGTAAGTAAGACTGACAAATTTAAACCACAAAAACTTGTAATGTATTACTCAACCCCTTAAAGGCCTTCAAAATGGAACTAATATTAAAGCAAAAATCCGCCCGTTTTTGGTCTATAAAACTGCCTTCCAAGCCCCCCACCCCCCTCTTTCCATAGAAATAATTCAACTGTGCACATGACTCATTTTGGAAGCCTTATCATCGTCGTATTTACAGTGTAAATGATGGTCTTGGCCAGGGAACTAAAGGAATAAGATAATAGGCGATAAATTGGTGTACATCCCCAATAATAACACCCAAAATTACCCCATCTGTAGAATAAAATTAGAGGTTAAAGACTCAACTTAATGAACCAATCGATCAAAATTCCCTAAAGTTGTTCATTCAAAGAAAAGAATACATTATTATAAAACTTTGGGGACTAGTGTAATAAACAGCCCATGGTCCCCTCCCTCCCTGGGTCTTTTTCCGAGTAACCATATCAGCAAGCTCGCCTCCTACTGAATGGACCACAATTTATCGGCCGTGAAATGATATAAAATGAAGCGATATATCAATTGTTTTTATCTTGTTTCCCCTGTGTCATGGGTAAACGATAGTTAAATTAATTCCAAGTTTGATAGATTTGTTTTTCAGTGAATATTACAACTTGCTATACCATTGTTTAAGGCTATTAACCTGGGAATTGGGATGACCCCCCCCCCTCTCCCAAAATTACATAAAATGTTGATTTTCTAGTGATTCTTTAAGAATTTAGGTATAATGTTTTATAAGAAAATTATCTGTTTATCTGCATGCTATCATTATTATGTTTTCTTAAAGGATAATGCAGAAAATTCAGTGTTAAAAATATAACAAAAAAGATTGAAACTTATTTACCAATTTTTTCAATTCTACCCTTCCCAATTTATCAGCTGACACCATACACACACACTTTTCAGAGAGGGAGAGGGGACATTTACACTAGTCCCCAAAGTTTTTTTTGATAACGTTTTCTTATTCGTTGGAGAATTTTATTGTATTCTGATTGGTTGGTTCATCAAGTTACATATCTAAACATTTTAACCCCAAATTGTAATCTGCAGAATGGGTAACTTTGTGTATCATCATTGGCAATGTAAATCAATAAATCGGAAATTATCTTATCTTTTTATATCCCTACACACATCTACATCAGATAAACAAGAGTTAAAGAGGTGGTGAGATTTGGAAAATAAGATTTAATCTTGATAAATGGTGATGTAATTGGTAAAAACATTTGTCACCAGGGGCAGAGTATATTTCTGTATTTTCTCAAAGCTAAAAAAATAAGATTAATCCAGGGATCTGCAGGGATAAGACAATAACAGGTACACAAAATTACCCTTCTGTGGAATACAATTACTGGTTGAAACGTTACGACACTCAACGTAATGAACCAACCAATCAATATCAATAAAAGTTCCCAAAGTTGTTCAGCCAACGAATATTAAAACTTTAATATAAAACTTTGGGAACTAGTGTAATAGACAGCCCAATGTCCTCTCCCTCCCTGAATTAATCCGTTTTTCTAATCCAATATAAATGAACTTAAATAAGAAAAAAACTAGAAAGTTTTGAATCATTATTATGTGATAACAACTGCTACCCTATAATTAGAATTATGTACAAAAGTTTCAGTAAAAATAGCTGTATTAAAGTATTTTTTTTTGCAAATTATTTAAGTTTCTCAAAAATTACAGGCTTACTGTGCCAAGCTATTAATAATAAAAATCAACGGCTGCGTCCCTTTTTTATCCTGTTATATAAAGTAGTAAGTTTTTTTTGTTGTCTAAACCTTAAAATCGTAACAACTACTGAACCGATTGGGTTCTCTATTTTAGGAAGGCTTCATACAGACCCTGTGATGGGTTTAGGTTATTTTATTTTCAGATTTAAGTACTAGATTGGTTTTAAGCTATTTTATAGTCCCTCTCAGTCCTTCAGAGTCACTAGATGCTAGGGGCGTAGTCGCTAGTGTTTTATAATAAACATCCCAGCAAGGTAGTTATCTTGAAATAAACAGCATAATCAGTTTAGACATCTTAGAGATCTTAATATTCAGACAGACAGAAAGACATACGTTTTTTTATACAGAAAAAACCTAAACCAAAGTACATTTTAGTTGTTAGAAATGCAAGTTTGTTTATTTTAAATATAAACAAATATAAAATATAAACAATTAAAGGATTGACTTAAAGAAATCAAATATCAAAGAAATTTAAAAAATTGTATTAGGAGAAAAATTACAAATTTGCACAAGGCTGCGCTAAAAAATCTGGTGGAATGTTTGGTTACCCCCAAGAAAATACAGGGTATAACACTAACGTTGTCTTAACTTTTGTCTTAACTGATTGATATCCACAGGATTAGAATCGGTTCTCAGCCTTACTGAAAATTCATGTATAGCTTCGTATTAGAGACAATTTTCTACGAATATTGAAATAAATATCATAAAATTAATACTAGTTTTGTTATCCCGGGCTTTCTGCCCCTCGAGGATAACATAACTTGCTTTAATTTAATAATTTTTCATCTTAATATCCTCGGAAAGCTGTCTATAATACAATGCGATAAATAACTATTTACTACCCATAGAATAAAGTCCCTCTAATCATGAACAAGTCATTTACAAATGCACTAAAAGGAAACTTAAAAAAATTAAGATAGTAAAACACACCAAAAATGAAGTTAAAGTTTCCAAGTTAGAAAATATGTGGGTAAGGATTGCAAGAAAATCTAAGCAAAAAAGAAGGACCTATTTTAAGTTAGGTATACTTCTAAATGCTGTGATTAAGGCAGATATTAAAAACATTGGATATAAATTTTCCCTTCAGCTGATGATTTATAAGCAAAGTTTAAAGTTTTGACAATTTATCCGGGGCACCCCGCATATGCAAAGTATGCATATGGTCATTTTAGGTTGTAACTGTTCTCAGCACTGTAAGCCACCAGATATTTAGTCATGCATTTGTACAACATATTAACCGTAAGGAATATTAAAAGAAAGAAATTTGTCTTCGCCCATGGTGGTCATAAAGAACAACATATGCAATTTGAAGGCCTATTATTTCAATTGCACAGAATTAACAAACTAAAACATTTAAAAAATAACAGAAAGGTGTTTTTTATCGTAAGAATATAGAAAAAATTCTTAGAATAAATGTAAATAAGTAGGTTCTTAAGGTATCTTTTGTCAATAAATCACTGAGTATTACATTTTAACTGGAACAAGGTATGCCATTAGTAAATTCAAGTAAGACTTTATTTGTCTGTAGCTAAAGATTTCGATAACTACTTAAAAGATAGATTTCTCCAATTTATGGAAGCTTCTTATATGTCCCTGGATGGTTTTATGCTATTTAATTTTAATATCTAAGTTTGGTTTTAGGCTATTTCATTCTTAAATCAAAGTTTGGTTTTAGGCTATTTTCCTACTTTCCCCACTCCTTCGATTACATAGGTTCTAGATGCTAGGAGCGCAGCCGCTAGATATACAAATAATGACACAGACAGACAAAGGAACAGACTTAGTTGACAGAGTAGCAGCTGAGCTACTAAAAAGTAGATTATGCATCATCTGCAAGAACCAAGACTGATCAATGAAAATGAATGGTTGCATTCAGGGATATAAAGGGATAAGACAATGGCCGATAAATTTAGGTATTTCTCCAATAATGATACACAAATCATCCCCTTCTGTAGATTACAATTAGTGGTTGAAACTTTTGGACACTCAACTAACTGAAACAACCAATCAAACTTTTATTTAAGTCCCAAAAGTTGTTCAGCCAACGAATAAGAAACGTTAATATAAGACTTTGGGAACTAGTGTAATAAACAGCCCAATGTCCTCTCCCTTCCTGATCAGAAAATGAGAGGTGCAAATGAGAATTAATTCTGCGAAAATGGAAAGTTGTTAGTAGCATTGGTGTGATTATGATTAAGTGCTGATTCATGTACAGTTGCAAAATAATCCTGGCAGGGAGGGGACATCGGGCTGTTTATTACACTTGTCCCCAAAGTTTTATTATGCCGTTTTCTTATACTTTCGCTTAACAACTTTAGGGACTTCATTCAAATTCTAATTGGTTGTTTCATTAAGTTGGGTGTCCAAACGTTTCAACCACTAATTGTAATATAAAAAAGGGGTTATTTTGTGTATAATCATTAGGGATGTACATCAATTTATCGACCATTGGTTTATCCCTTTAGATCCCTGGCAAAATAATCATATATACACGGTTTACTTTCAAGCGCGTTCATAGGATTTTACCAAGGGGGTTCACAATTCTTTCATATGTACTGCAGTAAATAAAAATTAAGGGGTAGAAACGAATTTTTAGCTAGGTTTATTAAAGAAAAACTAATGTTTTACTGGCTCCCTTCTCCCATACTACATCATGAGGGTATTCTTCCCCCCCCCCCTTCAATAAACACCCTTTCTGTACGCTCATTGCAATCGTATATTATAGTGCATTTAAACCTACGCTTCACATTTTTATCATTCTAACTTTCCCCGAGTTATTAGGCAAAAAAAAAAAATTTTAAGCTGAAATTACATAAATGAATATTACTAAGGCTATTTATTTATTAAAAGCTAAACCCTATTTATTTTAGGAGTATCAAATCTCCTTTCCATTACCTTCCGGCTTTTCATTTGGTATTAACTTTGGAGGAGAGGGAGGGGGTACTTCTGAAAAAAGTTGCATATTAAAATTTTCAGAATCTATGTATCTATATTTTTTTTAATTTTTAATACAAAACTTTAGCTTGTGCATGTTCTAAAATCTATTTATTTTTAATGATTCTTTGACAAACTATTTTTTTATATTTTCTAGTTTATTTAGGAATTAAAACATAATATGACTTTAAATATTATTCATCCAATTAAATAATAAGATAATCATGATATTAGTTCTATATCCATTTCTAGAATGAACTGTAATTCTAACGGTGAAATAAAATATGGACAATATACTAATGACCTTTAATTTTAGTGAAAAAAAATCAATCAAATGTTTGAAAATGTTGTATTATAAGGATAATTGAAGGCTGGCATGTGTCTGGGAAAACTATAATCACCCCCTTATTAGTAGCACAGCTTACTTTGCAATTATTTTATGTCCGTAGGTCCTTATATACGTCACAAGCAAAAAAGCTGCAACCTTGAAAAGAGGGCAAATTACAACCCCCACCTTTAAAAACCCAAATTGGTGATTAACTCGAACAACGATACGTTGTTAAGATGTCCTATAATATAAAGTAGTAAGGTGCTATTTGTTTGTAGCGAAGGATCTCGCAAACTGCTTAACCGATACGGTTTCCCTTTACAGTGTAGCTTTTCATGGGTCCTGGGAAGGATTAGAGCTATTTACCACCCCCAAAAAATTCTTTTTTTTAAAACGAAAATAAAAAAATGAAGTTGAGGGTCGAATTCAGGCCCAAAACACCTCAAGTGCCCTTAGAGGCCTCTAGTGAAGTAATTTTATATTTTAGTTTTATATTTTATTGCTTGCTTTAGATGTGCTTCTTATGGACATAATTTTCCCTGTTCTTTAAGAATAAGAGAAACAGTATGACATCCTTTTCAGGAAGTAAGGGAACACTAGTCCCCAAAGTTTTATATGAACATTTTCTTATTCGTTGACTTAACAACTTTGGGGACTTGATTTTGATTGCTTGATTACCTAATTAAGTTGAGTGGACAAACATTTCAATCACAATTTGTTATCTACAGAGAGGTAATTTTGTGCATCATTATTGGGGAGGTGAACACAATTCATTGGCATTGTCTTATCCCTTTAGATTCCTGCATCCTTTTTCCTCTCTTGTTATCTTTTGGATGAGAAGTGTATCTGCTACACTCTCATGTCATGTGTTGTCATCTTTTATCTTTTTAAAGCGAAGCTTTTCTATAATTAGGGCCGGTCCGTCCGTCTGTCCGTCCGTAATTTAGACATGTTATAATTGTCCTATGGATTTCAAACTTTTTGTGATGATTCCTATAATAGTTAGGTACGACTTATGAAGCGTAGCAACTCTATAATTGTTCCCAGAAAGTCCGTGAGTCCATTTATAAGCATTTTCATAGAATTTTTTTCTCTAATAAAAGGTTAATTTTTTACGCCCCAGTTAATGACAAAAAACTACTTGTTATCCCTTTGCTAAATTACTTCTCTCACACCTTCAAATACTTATGACAGCCAGGGAGGGAGAGAACAATGGCGCTCCATTTTATAACTTACCCAAATTTCGTATTTAAGCAGGGATCAAGAGGGATAAGACAATGGCCGATAAATTGATGTAAATCCCAAATGTTGATAAACAAAATTACCCCTTCTGTATATTAAGATTAATGGTTTAAACATTTTAACACTCAACGTAATAAACCAACCAATCAAAGTTAGTTTAAGTCCCCAAATTGTTAAGCCAACAAATAAGAAATCTTAATAAAACTTTGGGGACTATTGCAATAAACATCTCTCTCTCTAAATATATCCCAAATGATCTATCCCTTCACCCTTGGATCTTTTCAACTTATGACCTCCCAAGTTGATTTATGTCTTTAAGTTTAATTCTTACTTACTAATATATCTTTAAACTTTATTTTCTTTCTTTGGAGGACACATTTCTAAATTGTTCAAAATTTAGCTTTGAACAAAATAAGAAGTCTGGAAGAATCAGGGAGGAAGGGGACATTGGGCTGTTTATTTCACTAGTCCCCAAAGTTTTGTAATAAAGTTTCCTTGTTTTGTTGGCGCAACAACTTTGGGTACTTCTATTAAATTTGATTAGTTCATTAAGTTGAGTGTACAAACATTTATATCGCAAGTTGTAGTCTATAGAAGAGAAAATCTTTAAGGCTGTACATCAGTTTATCGACCATCGTCTTATCCCTGTAGATCCCTAGTAAGAATGAACATTAATTATGTTACTTTTGTGTGTGTGTGAGTGTGTGACCCAACATGATATTTATCAATTTCTATCATATCATATCTCTACAACAATATTTGACGTCTGGACAGAAGAAGGGTTAGTTAGTTAGTCAGTGTGTTGAGCTGGGGACTAAATTTGCCAAATGTTTTCTCTGGTTCACGTCAAACTTTTGACTTGAATAATGTCTTTATTCTTTGAAAATTGTTGTATTCAAAGGGAAAAAACATAGCTGGGCGCACGTGCCAGGGATCTAAAGGGATAAGACATTGGCCGATAAGTTAATTTACATCCCCAATGATGACAAAAACTACATCTGTAGATTATTATTGATACGTTCGGACACTCAACTTAATGAACCATCCAAACAAATTCAATAAAAGCCCCCAAAGAATAAGAAAACTTTATTATAAAACTTTGGGGACTAGTGTAATAAACAGCCCAATGTGACCTCCCTCCCTGCGGACGTACAATGTAAAAGCTTGTTGCCTCGAAAACAATCAATCTTTCTCCCTTTCTAAGCGTGTACATAGGCAAAACAAAAACATATCAATACTATTTTCAAAAACATTTTCTTTTGCGACAAACGCTATATTTAAGTCAAGAAGGTATTTTCCTTATCTTGTATTTTCTGTTAAGAGAAAATTAAATCATTTAGTAATACTATTTAGTATTTTTGTATTATAAAAATGAAATTATTCTTATGCCTAACATAAATTTAAGATTTTTGTTTGTTATTAGTAGCGAAGCTACTCTATAATTCGAAATGTCCGTCCGTCCGTCCGTCTGTCTGAGACAAAGTGGGGGAAACGTGATTTTTTTTACTCCTATGACAGATAGAAGGTTTAGCAGGTTTTAGGCTATTTTTATATTTTTCACCATAACTATGGTATTTATGGTCCGATTATCAATTTTTTTGGGTTATGTATATCTAAATTAAACTTCCCGTCGTTTAATGAAACATTCATGGAGGTTGAACTGTCTTTTAGCAAAAATTTGGCTATTTTTATATTTTTACATATTTCCTAATATCTTTGGTGTTTTTTGTCCGATTTTCATTCTTTTGAAATGACAGTATAATAAAAAATTACCTATTGTTCTGAGCATCTCATATGTAATTTACTTTAACTTTAACTTTGTCGTATTCCAGTATTGGTACGTATTTCCAGCCACGATTTTTGTGCTTTGCTACTTATGGATGTTGTCATCCTTGTTTTGTTAATATAAATATATTTATGATTTTATAAAAAATCTTTGTATACTAATTCTAAAACTTAAAAATGATATTGAAAACGTTTTATTCATGTCTAATTTACAACTTTATATCTACATAAAGCCCAATATAAATAAGATAAATATCTTTTCTCGGGTAAAATATTTACATGGGGGGAGAATGAAATGACGTCACAATGTAGACTTGATGAAAAAATTGCTAAATATTTATGAGAGATTCTAGTAAAGTCTAACTTTTCATATTTAGGTGTCTGGGTGTTAGAAGAAAAATAGCTTATACAATATGTACAGCCAGAATAGTTGTATATTGCATCGTATTATAGACAGCTATCCGTTGATATCAAAATAAAAAATTATAAGATTAAAACTAGTTTTGTTAGCCCTATGCGGCAGAAGGCTAACAAAACTGGTATTAGTCTTATGATTTTTATTTTAATATTCGTGAAAAATTGACGTAATACGATGCTATATATGAATTTTCAGTATGGCTCAGAACCGGTTCTAATCCAGCGGATATTAATCGGTTTCGAAGCAATACTGGAAACTAAATTATAATCCCTTATAATTATAATAATTGTTCATTGTGTTGTTGAATATTTAATATGAAAATTCTAACTCTATTTTAACGTGTTTATTTAGTAAGAATATTAGCTTGATTAAAAATGTACGTATATCGAACACAAAAGGTAACCGATCTTATTAGATAAATACACTAATAAGGTATATATTTAATACAAAAACTATAACTCTATTCTAAAGTTTTTAGACTTGTTAAGTAAGAATATTAGCTTGAATAAAAATGTACAAGTATACCAAAATCTAGCACAAAAGTTAACCTAGCTTAGTGGATAAATACTCCAGATTTGGAAAAAATGGAATCAAAAAGAACATAGAAATTAAACTTAACAATCGAAAATCCTTCAAAACCTTTTGGATCAAAAGCAAAAAAAACCAAGAAACCTCAAGATAAAGATGCAAGAAAATCCTTTCCTTAAAAAAACAATAATGTACATTCCAGTCTGAATTCGAAGCAAATCAATATCCGTTGGATTAGAATAGGTTCTAAGCCACACGGAAAAATCATGTATAGCATCGAATTAAAGACAATTTTCCACGAAAATTTAAATAAAAATAATAAAATTGAAACCAGTTTTCTTAGCTCGGGCCATCGGGGCTAACAAACTAGTTTTATCCTTATAATTATACATTTTCATATCCGCGGAAAGTTGACTATAATACGATGCGATGCTATGCTATTATCCACTCTTGCTATGGGCACACAGTGCCAGCTACTCTGGCCAACCATACCTGGAACATCATCCTCAATAGTTTTCTCATCCGCCTCAACTAACGGAGACTCAGAGGGAGGGGCGGGGTCTTAATAATAAATCTATAGTATAGATGTATAACCAGACATCCACTTGGATCCCCCTGATCAGGACCCTTTTCGTCTGCTAGCAAATTGCTTTATGCTTTTTTGTAGCCACTGCGCTGTGTTAATATTCCCGACGCTATTCGTTGATATTCGTAGATCTAATTGAAAGTCGGAACAGAGCCTTCAGGAAAGGCCTTCTCCCTTTAATGTTTTACTTTAATGTCTTAATATGAATATAAATACCAAAGTTAAACAAAACTCACACACATGTAACATAAAATAACAAAAAATCAGGTGTGGATAAGCAAAAATAGGGGATAATGGGTAGGCAATAGGGGTTAGGTTATCTTGTGATGTTGATCCGTCAGGGTAAAAAAAGGATGCATGAAAAAAATGGATATAGAACATACGTGGATATTATCACAGGAGAAAATTGTCGTCAATTTAGTTTGCTAACTGAACTACCCTATTGGCCAGTTTGTTCATCCAGTAGAATGGGAGTAGACGGAGTAAAAGGGGTGGAAGGGGGGAATCGTTAAATTAGCCCGCTGCGTTTTCCACTTTATTAGAGAACATGAAAATCCGGTGTAAGATCCAAGTAATAATATATCCATTATGAAAAAAATGCTTTAATTCCTGACTTGTTCTATACAGATCAGCATCACTGATGATTATGAAATTCACATCAATAGGGAATAGGATCATGCGGGTAGAAACATAACATAATTGTTGAAAAACTGAGCCACACTGGCTTTGTCACGAAGCTTAAAGGGTTAGGTCAATGGCATAAAAAAATCAACTGTTTGGTTTGAAGCAAAAATATGAGAAAGCAAATTTTCGACAAAAATGTTATTATTTTGTTTTATTAAAACAGCAACAAAAAGATGTTCTTACCTGGGGGAGGTGGATCAGGTGGCCTCTCATATGTATTTGGTGGCTCACAATGTAGGGATCGAGTCCCAATAATCACAAAATTGTTTCTGGAAAAACTGTCCGTTTCGTAGAAATGGCCGCCGCTACGGTAACCTAAAAATAAACAATATTGTTATTGACATATTACCTACTGCAAAAACGTCATAAAAACTTGTAAAATATACAATGATTTAAAAAAGATTAATTTGTGATTTAAATAAAAATCTAAATTAATGATCACACAAAAACTACATAAAACTAAGTTAATAAAAAATATTTATTTAGTCTTTCTATGAGAAAGGGAAAAGTAGGTTGCGGGTAAAATCCGTAAAGATGTGTGTTTTAAGGCTTAACAATAGTAGTAGAACGATAATATTCACTAAATATGTGTATTTCTTATTGAAAAGAACTATAGACAAAAAAATGTTAAGTTAACATAAATTTTTATCGTTTTACTACTGTTTTTAACTTAAAACACACAACCTTTACGGATTTTACCCGCAACCTTCTTTTCCCTTTATATCGGTTCTTCTGTAAAAAAAAAGATTATAAGTATCATAAAATGGTATTGAATTGATTACTGAACAAGCAAGTCGTGAAAATAAATTAAAGTGGCCTTACTTTCAAAAATGTGAAGCAATTAGTTGAAAATAGTCATGTATATATCAGAGATACAGGAATAGGCCAATTGAATATAAATTAACCTTCTTTAATAATTAACATTGTTTAAATTACGGTTCGTGTTGAGCTTTAAAATATTTAGGAGAAGATAAATTTTTCTTCCATTTAACTATCCATGTCCTTATACTAAAGTAACAGGATGTATGTCTGTTTGTTTGTTTGTACCGTAGGATCTCGATAACCGCTGAATCGATCGGGTTCTCCTTAACAGGGTACCTTCTCATAGGTCCCGGAAGGTTTTTGACTATTTTCGGGGAGGGTACCACCACCCTCCCAAGAGAAATCGCCCAAGAAAATGGGTTCTGGGATTCAATTCCCCCCCCCCTCCCCTAAAAAAGGGTTAGTCAATGAAATTTAGGGGAAGGTTGATAAGATTTACTTTAATGACTAAATTAGTGCATAGAGACATGAAATAATCATCTGATTGTTGTATTACATTTTCCGACCAAAGCCTACAATTTTGACTCATAAATGACTCACAATTATAAGCCAGCTTTTATTATATTTTAATTATTCTGAGATTGATGGTTGTATATTTTGATCACAACATTCAGATCGCAGCTACTTTAATACTAAATGATATACCAAAACTTTCTCTTTCAATTTTACACTTTATTATATTCATGACATTTTATAATTATCCTTCGTTGTATTCTTCATTTATAAGCTTCGCTTTTATGCATGTTGTAATCCTTGTTTTTAAAGTATTACTATAAATGCGTCTGTTCTATTTTAAGTTGAACAAGAGAAGCAAAGAAGTAAGGTTGACGTAGCATAGCGTGGATAATTCAAATAGTTCAACATAAGATCTGAATCTGTTTTGAGGTAGGTAGGTAGCTATCTCAGTGTGTTTACAAAGTTATATATTTCAAATCAGGGAGGGAGGGGACATTGGGCTGTTTATTGCACTAGTTAGTAGTCCCCAAAGTTTTTATATGAACGTGTTCTTATTCGTTGGCTTATCAACCTTAGGAACTTTTGAGTGGTTGTTTCATGAAGTTGAGTGTCCAAAACGTGTCAACCTCTAATTGTAATCTACAGAATGGGTAATTCTATGGATCATAATTGGGGATGTACATATATTTATCGTCCATTGTTTTATCCCTTTAGATCCATGATTCCAACAACACAATGCTTATAGTCATCTAAATATTTTGAAAAAAGGACAATCATGTCCGTTATTAACGGAGCTAAAATAATGCCTGTCTCTTTTTTATAAAAGAATATTGGAAACCGCTTAACTAATATGGTTCTCATTTACAGTGAAGTTTCTTAAAGGTCCAGGAAAGTTTTGCAACTGTTTTAAGTGAAGGTACCTTTAACCTGCCAAGAAAACCTCTCCCTTCCTCAAGTGCCCCTGGAGACCTCTGGGTGCTTAGCCGCTGGTATTAGAATAAAACAACAGTTATTTTAGCTTTAACATGCATCAAAAAGTAATAGAGTAGCTGCGCTACACAGAAAGAAAGTAAAAATATTTAGACATTCTTATTCTAATTTTTAATTTTGTCCATCTTTCTATTCTGTATTTGATCTAGATCATTGTGAGAAAACTAAAATAAAAATCTAACAGAATATTTGACATTCCCAGTGTTGTATATTTTTTTAGTCTTAATTTCTTTTCTTCTATTTATGGAAATGAGATGAAAAGAAAAGTTAAGGAAAAAACGTCTAAAAATGTCTTTCAAATTCAAATCTTTTTCTATTCAAAATATTTAGAACTATATTTTGTTTCTAAATAATACAACCTGTAAATATAATAAAGGTTTGATAGTATATAAAGACACTAGCGGCTACGCCCCTAGAGGCCTCTAGGGGCACTTGAGGAGGGGGGAGTCGAATTTGATAACCCAATTTCTTATTTTAGATTT
>LS053888.1:0-10060 GCA_900241095.1 Acartia tonsa | reverse complement strand
TACAGACAATTTTGAAAACATTCAGATATACAATCTATATAAGAAGGTAAGAGATTCAAAGTGGAGGTTGCATGTCAATGGCTTTTATAGTGTTTAATTTTCTTACTTTCATTTTTATTTAGATATCATAATCTTTATTTCTTTATTTTGTAATTTTAATTTATTTGTATTCTAAGATACTTTATATATACCTTACGAGATGCATCTTCATATAAAGCTATGGTTTTCAACCATGGTTTTCTTAACAGATATTAAAGATACACGGCTTATTTATTTGTAAATATTCCTATAGATTATTGTACATTTACTATTGGAACTTATTTAAAACCATAATTTGCAACCACTGAAAACCGCCGAGAAAAAGCAAAAAAAAATCAGCGGGAAACGGCGGTTTTCGGCAGTTGCGCCGCTGATCTGCACAGTTCCATAATTTACCCCTATAAAGCAACTGCCATGCAAAATCTCAGACCTGTAACTCTTTTTTTAAGTTGAGTTCCTTTGTTGACTTTTAGTTTTGGTTTCAAAAAGTGTCACTTTCGCCCCCACCCTTTGCTTACAATTTTCTTTCGACTTATCCATTTATTTTTCAGCTTTTTCAGTTCTGACAATCAACAAATGTTAATTTTCGACTGTCCTACTGCTTCAGAGCTTCGCTTTTATGGATGTTGTCATTCTTGTTTTGTCTATACAGAACATCTTAATTTTCCTAATTTAAAGCATTTTTATTTTTAAGTGTAAAATATTAAAGAAATATTATATCAATGTATTTGAGAAATATGGAACAAAAATAAGAATAAAAGAACTATTGTTATTTGTTGTTAACTAAAATTTGCTTAAAAATATTTAAAAACGAGGACAATTTTTTACAAGGTAAAATCTTAAATAACTGATAATACAGACAATCTTATTGCAAATTCAGTATTTTTTTGTCAAGTAATTATAAACAAATAAAAGATTTATTTCTATTAATTTTCATTGGTGGAAAATAAAAGTGTGGTAAAAATTGGAAACAAACAATGCATTGAAGGTGAATAATAATTTTATTTTCCCTGTAATATTTCTTACACACTCAATTTATGTTCTTTACATCTTCTCTCTACGTCTGTGTGTTATACATTGATTTTAAGGGATAAGATAATGGAGGATTTATTGTTGTACATTCCTAATGATCATAAACAAAAGTATCCCATCTGTAGATTAAATTGTTGGTTGAAAAATTTGGACACAGCCAACCAAGCAAAATGTACCCAACGTATAAAATAACATTGTTATAAATCTTTGGGTACATGCGTAATTAACAGTCCAATGTCCCCTCCCTCCTTGAAGTTAATAAATAATAAACTTACAGCTTTCATTTTATACTGCTGCCAGGGAACTAGACGTCCCACAGACGATGAAAGATGCTGATCAGACGACATGACTGCTCTATCAAATTATTATTCTATGCACAATCACTATGCAAGTATGTAGTATCCCCCCACCATGCACCACCACCACTACGCCTCAGAAATCATCACTGTGCTCTTGTTCATTTTAATCACCATTGACATTGTTTACAAACTTCCCAAGGAAAAAAATGTCTCTGAATAATTAAGACTAAGAGAGTCATCCGTCATGTCAAAGGGCTTTGATCTTTGCAGAAAGTAGTGTGATTGTTTATTAAAGGTTAACTATGCATTTAGGAAAGGGACGGGTGGTGAAGGGGGGGAATTTTTGTCAAGATCTCGTAAGTTAAGGTTATGGAAAGAAAAACAACACTAAAAGCTAAAACTTCATATGATATATAACTTCTTTTTTTAAAGGACCAATGAATTTATATAAATATAGTAATTTACAAATATTGAAAAATATTAAGGCTAAGAAAATCGAAAAACTATAAAAAAAACTATAAACGAATTGTTAGCTTTCTAAGCTGTTTTTAAGCTTTTTTCATACCATTATTACGTGATCTCATTAGAAATCATCCTCCCCTTTCAACAAAATACTACTTTAATAAATGTTTTTAAGTTTTCAAATAAATTAAATAATACCTACTAAATTCAAAAGTACTAAAAATATATATTTGTTGAATAGCCAGCAATGAATGGAGAGAGACCATTTACTTAAATGCTTGATAATAAACTAAAATGGTTTGTGTAAGCCATATAATCCAGGCTCAATACACATTACTGCCATGCAATAATAAAAAGTATATCACGCTAGTATTACATTTACTAAATGAAACTGCAGACGTCTACATGAGCATTTTTATATATTCCAAAAAGCAGAGAATCAAAATTAAACAAGGCCTTCATTCATTAATTGATTTTCGGGATTTTCAGTTTAACTTTTGTAATTATTTACAAATAATTGGATAGGCATCTAATGTATTTTATCAAAGTTCAACAAATTAATTAAACACAAAATTGATTTTCATGATAAGAAACTATATCAAAACACATTCGATATTTCAGCACTTTTTTCTATCATAATTTAAATATTTTCGAGTGGGATAGGGCCCATGGGGCATGTATCTGACCGCTAGGCTGACGAGAGTGAACTGAGTAGCGCAGTCACCTGGGCTCGGCGCAGAGCCAAAAAAAAATCCTCGCTACAAACACATACAAACTTGATTTTACAAACAAATATTAACGCACCTCACACAAAAATGTACACACAAGCTAAAAATTTACACAAACACACACAAAAATCAGCTAGATGGAGTAGCTTTTACACACAGCTCATAGTAAGTCTAATTGTACGTTCCAACGTGTACTATATCATCAAATAGGACATTGCTCATAAAAATTTTTCTTTCCCTCCTCAAATTCTGGGAAAAGTTGAAAGAAATTGTAACGATGATTTCAAAGGATAAAGAAAGAAATTAGCAGAGAAATATTTAAAAATATTTGTATCATGTAAATGTGTATGTATGTATAATGGATTTATTATTACTTGGATCATACACCAGATTTTCATGTTCCTTACATAATGTACTTTGCAGTGGGCTAAAATAACGATCTCCCCCAACCCTCTTCCAGTACCCCATCCCATACCTTTCTACTGGTTAAACGGCCCAACCAATAAATGCAAGAGGAAATTGCAACCTAAATTGATGACAATTTCTCCTGTTATATTATCCACGTATATTCTACATCCATTGTATGTATGCATGTGTTCATAGGTTTGCAAATTTTTAGCATAATGTGCAAACAATCAAAAGAAGACGCAAGCTACAAACTTAACCCTGATTTTCAAAAATCTGCCAAAAATACAGATGAAAAAATTATATATTTGATTAGTGGCTGCGCCTTCAGCCTTAAAAACTAAACTGCCATGTACCACCATTTCCTTCACATAAAAGTAAACTCTGCCACAAATAGAATAGCTAACATAAAACCTTTCCCGTCCAATGACAAATACAAAGCTTCTGGACAAATGCTAGAATGGGAGGGTGGTATTACACTCCCCCAAAAAATAGTTATAAACCTTCCCTGGACCTATGACAAGCTACAATGTAAAAAAGTAACATATCGTTTCAAGGGTTAGCACGATTCTTCGGTACATACATACAGACACACAAAGACATCCTGTAACTTTTATACAAAAAAATCTGGAAAATTAAAGTAAAACACAAAAAGAACAACCCGCAAAGGGTTAAGGCCATTAGCAATATTTCTTTTTGCATCTCTCACATGACTTTGTTGAGTGACGACTTCAAGTATTTATACACAAAAATTAACCAAATCAAATGCATTCACAAATGACTCGCAACATAGCATTGTGGTAATATGCATCGACTAATTGTTATTAAAGTAAATGTAAGTAAGGAGCATTTTATTTATTTCTATTGCTTCACAAATGGAAATAGAATTTACGTGGAATTTTATGACAGGGAAAAAATTGTCGTCAGTTTGGGTTTCTAACATTCAACTCATTTATTGGTCAGTTCGTTCATCCATAAGAAAGGGAATGGGGTAAAATGAGTGGATGAAGGGTATCGTTAGTTAAACCCGCTGTGCGTTTCACTTTATTAGAGAACGTTAAAATCTGGTGTAACATCAAAGTATTAATATATCCATTTTTTACATCGCTGCTTGTCTACTCTGTATTAAATGTCTTCGTTCATAAACACCTGTAATTTACAAATGTTTATTACACTAGTCCCCAGAGTTTTATACTAAGTTTTCTTATGGGTTCGCTTAACAACAATGGGGACTTTTATTGAATTTTAATTGGTTGCTTGATTTATTAAGTTGAGTCATCCACAAAAGTGGTAATTTTGTGTATCATCCTTGGGGATGTCTATCAATTTATCGGCCATTGCCTTATCCCTTTAGATTCCTGATTATGATATATTTTGATTAGGCGCGTTAACAGAAACTAGAAAAGGCGCGTAAGCCCTAATGGGTACACAATGGTTAAAATGAAACGTTAAGCTGAACATTTTTCAACATTGTATTATTACTGTTTTACTGTTTTATTAATTAGTATCAGCTTGCTGCGCTACATATGGAATAACTTATTCTTGTTTAATTAATATTTACTATTTTAGTAGGAAACTATTAAGTACCTACCAACAAAATATAAGTTTTTATTAAAAAATAACTTTTATACTAACAGGTGCAATATATTCAGGGATCTAAAGGGATAAAAACAATGGCCGACAAATTAATCTACAAACCCAATGATTATACACAAAATTATCCCTTCTGTAAATTACTATTATTGGTTGAAACGTTTGGACAATCCACTTAATGAACCAATCAAAAATCAATAAAAGTCCTTAAAGTTGTTCAGTAAACAATTAAGAGACGTTGTTATAAAATTTTGGGGACAAGTGTAAAAAACAGCCCAATATCTAAGTTTTATTTCCTGCCCTAACGAAATTTCCTCAACTGTTCAAATATTTCAAAGCTTCATTCATAAAAAGAAATAATTCTCTTTCATTCGCATTTCAGAAGATTGACAAGAAATTGCTATGGTGTCGTTGTCGTAACCTTGACTTCGCCTTGAATATCTTTCTTCCCCTGATCACCCCCTGAGTGTGACCTCAGCTCCCCCTCTATATGTTCCTTTCCCTTAATGTGAAATAATTTGCAGGGATCTAAAGGGATAAGACAATGGACGATAAATTGATGTACATTCACAATGATAATACAAAAAAGTACCTCTACTCTAGATTACAATTAGTGGTTGAAACGTTTGGACTCTCAACTTAATAAATTAACCAATCAAAATTCAATAAAGTCCCCAAGTAGATATGCTTACGAATAAGAAAAAGTTAATATAAAACTTTGGGGATAGTATAATAAACAGCCCAATGTCCCCTCCCTCCCTGAATAATTCTGCTGTTTATATTTTATTTACCTATCCTACCCCCCCCCCCTCATGAGTACTGCATATAATATGTATTCCTACACTGTAAAATCTTAATTCCCACACCTGTAATTTTATTCTTTCATTCATTGCTTTTATACCTTTTCTATAATGAACTAAAAAACAAAATTTTCATAAAATATGTCTTTTAAGCTATCTCAGTGATAAATTAAATGCCTATACAAAGACAACATCCTCAAAAGCGAAGCTCAACATATCAGACAGTCGGAAAAGAGAGAATTGACAAAGAAATTTTAAACAAAAGTTTATGTAGACCCACCCCAAATGAACTTAATACAGAATACTTAATAGAAGCTTAATTACATTTTATAACTAGATTATATCGACACTAGCGCCTGCACCCCTGGCATCTATGGGCTCTACATTCGAAGGGATATGGGAGGGCAAAAAAAAACCTAAACCGTATTTAGACTTATTTATAAAAACAAAATAACTTAAAACGTTCTCAGTACCTATAAGAAGTTTCTCCGAAAAAAAGAACCATATTGGTTCAGCGGTAAACGAGTTCCTTCGCTACAGACAAAAAAAAGCTTACTTCTTTGTAAAGTAGGATACATTGCTTATTGATTTTACTTAATTTTTTTACAGTGTGCTCGCAATTCTGCGACCTAGCAGAACTCAAAGAATGAGAACAATTAGATAAACTTGTAGCTGTAAATGTTTGATTGAGAACTTGGGTAATTTGTCAGCTGTCCTGCTTACCTGTGTATGCGTATGTGTGTGTGTCATACAATTTTTTAAAACTATTGTAAAATTCAAGTTTTGTTAATAACGTATCTAAATGTCCTTGAAGTACTATGAATAAATGAATATAATACCTAACTGTTAAAGATTGTTTGAAAGGAGAAGGGGGGGACGGGGGTTATTACTAAAGAGTTGTGTAAAAACCGATTACAAGCATAAGTATTACTGAAAAGCACATTAAAAACCTATTTAAACCATCTATATATTTCAGACGTGTACATTCATTCTAGTTTAATACCTGCATATGAAGCCAGCGTTCTTCAATCATTTCAGTATCAACTCCAAAGTGTCCAGGTTGTTCCACGGGCAGGCTGGATAATTCGTTGGTCCCGTAGATCTGCTGGACAGCTGGCAGCCTGCCTGCAGCCACCAGGTTAGGCTGATAAGATGCTCCATTGTTAATTATTGGCTGATGGTGCCAGGGCCTGGGAATATGTTAAAATATAAGAAACACAGTCAAATATTATCAGGGGGCTGTAATTTACACTGGCACCAAATTGTTTATAACGACGTTTTCTTTTTCGTTAGCTCAAAAACCTTTGTTAATTTAGTGAATTTTGATTGATTAGTTTAGAACTAGTGGTGACCAAACGTTTTAATAAATCATTTATTTTTACTACAGTTGGGGATGTATATTGACATTGTATATTAATTTATCGTCCATTGTCTTATCCTTTAACGATATATAATTTGTCAGAAACTTATTTTTTAAAACAGTTAAAAGAGAGTTTGGTCTTTATGCTCAAGATTTAGGCTCGTAATGATCAGCTAAAAGTTCCATAAAACCTTCAAAATTAAAAATAACTTTAAAACAATGGACTAGAAATTTTGTATATGAGGTTACTTATCGTATCATATAAGTAGCAGATAGCTTAAATATCAAATTACTTTGTTTCCTATAATCAGAATGTAGATTTTATTTAAGGGTTTATTTACAAGAAAAAGTAATATCATTTCATGCTGCTATTTTCATGATTAGATTTGAAATATAAAAGTATGAAGAATAATTTCAAGTGGCATACCAAAATAAAAAAAAATCAATTTTTTTAAAAGTATGGCATCAAAGTAAAAGAATAGATGGGACACAAGCTATATGAAACTCTACCCATTGGGTGGGAACCCTGTGGTGACTTTCGATTGTGTCTTTGAATACTGGCCAATAGCGTCAGAAATATAAACACAGTCAGTCGCTACAAAAGAGGAGAATAAAATTTGCTAGCATCATGTAAAAAAATAAGAAGCGGGTTTCGTCGTATTTTGACAGTAACCTTTGATGGGTTATTTTAGGTTAGGTTAGATTAATGTTTATGATTGCCCCGCCGGGACTAGAAATAGGAGAAAAGCAACTGAGAAAATACGACGAAATCCGCTACTTCGTTTTCTTTCCATGATACGGATTTTCAATTATCTGCGTTTTTAAATAGATTCTAATTACCTGGGAGCATTAGTAGCAGGTTCACTGAACCCTCTCCGCTGTCCCCAGTTAGACTTTGGTGCTACCCGGGCATACAATGGCTCCTCCAGTCCACCTTGCCGCCCGTACAAGTGGCCGTAATCAGCGGCAGCATGGCGGTCATAAGTTCCCGCAATGCTAGGTACTTGAGAGTAGGGCTGATGGCTGGCCGTGACTATGTGATGTTGGAATGGTGGCTGGCAGAGGGAAGAGTGGCTGGGCCGAGAGTAGTTGGCCTGTAAAAATCCCCCTTCATCTTCAGAATCCATCTAAAAAAGTGGTAAGACGTCAATGTGATATTTTTTTCATTCCATTGTTTAATAACTGCAAAGTTATTACGATCATGATATATTGTTTTCAAAGGCAAAGTCTTTTGAGTCAACTCGAAACAAATGTGTAAAATCCATTGTGATCTAATAAAAACTATTCGAGATGTTATCTTTAGTTAAGTAATGAATCAATACACAAATATTATAATTTATAAATTCCGCATTTTTTTGTTCCCAGGATCCGGATCCGGATCCTGGGGTATAAATTTATGGAAAAATCTACCTAAATTTATATAAAATAGTCCCTTACAAATTTTGAAAATCAGACATTCTCGTGATAAGAGCCAATCTTTAAGGTTTAGGTTCAGACTTGAAAATTAAAAGTATTTTGACTTCGAGATTAAAGAATAAATATTTTTTGAAAAATTTGGTGATTTTATTTTTATTGTCAAGGATCCGGATCCGCACTGACCAAATTTGGAGGATCCGGATCCGCATACAATCAATGCGGATCCGCAACACTGATAAATTCATATGCTATAGAAAGGTTGCGTGAATATTATTGAAGAAGATTTTATGCTATGAATCTTTTTAAAATAGGTATACATACCGTTTCTTTTAAATTAGTGTATTCGCTTGAGCATTCGTTTGTCCGTCTACTTTATTGAGATTAGATTTGGTTTTATGGGTATTGTCATCCTTGTTTTTATAAGAATTCTAATAGGTAGGTATACATTTTATAAAGGTTAAATTATTGCTTTTATTTATAAAATTCAAATAAAATAAATTTCTCTTAAGTTCAAAATTCAAACTTATTGCATGTAAAACATTGAAAGTTTAGAACAAGGGTTGCTAATAAGCAGGGATATAAAGGGATAAGACAATGGCCGATAAATTGATGTACATCCCCACTGATGATACATATATTACCCACTCTGTAGATTACAATCAGTTGTTGAAACGTTTATACACTCAACTTAATGAACCAACCAATCAAAATAAAATAAAAGTCCCCAAAGAAGTCAATGATAAGAAAAAGTTATTGTAAGACTTTGGAAACTATAAAACGCCCAATGTCCCCTCCCTCCCTGCTAATAAGTAAACTGACCTGCTGATCCTACGTGATGCAAAATATTCAAGTTTTCGTCATGCTCATTGCTAATCAATATTCACTCTTGTGTGCTCCAACACCGTTGCAATTTTCACAATACTCTCACACACAATTATTATCTTTGCAACTTTTTACATCAATTTGTCTGAAAAGGAGATGTGTTTGTGGGAGGGTTAAATAACTCACAAAGCCACAGAATCCAGTGCAAAGATAAGAAAGGAAAGGGTTGGGTTAACTGGACATTGATGTAATTGTAATCACAATAAATTAACTGACATTATTATTATTATTCAATATGTTTGCTTTCTCTTCAATCTTATCTGAAATTAAACACTGAATAAATAATCTGATATGAAATAAAGTAGTCTAGAAATAATATAAAGTTTAAATAAAAATTGTTATGTCTGCCGGTAATTTGGCAGCTAAAAGATCATAAGCAAGTCAACTGCGATTTCCTATTTGGCGAGTCTGCAGTTGAACACTACGCTAAGTTTTTTAATCCTGTTTCGTTCGTTTAACTGTTCTCGATTAATATAATTGGCGAGGAAAAAAAACGGAATTAAATATGCTTTTAACAACATATCCTCTTCAAAACATATTTTATTGCCACAATAAAAAAATCGCAAATAAAAATTAACTTTATTTGAACTGCTATCCGACAGGATTTTCTTATCATTCATTGGCTAATAAATTTGCTTTAAATGCAATGGATAAAAACATGTGTTTTTGCCATTTTTAACGAAAATTAATGTTCGAATTTAAATTGCATTATTCATGACTTAAAGCAATGTAAAATTTGTCAAATAAAATTGTTGCGTAAGCACTTGTGTTGATATACAGGCTTATTCAGATATATTTCTTGAGTAATTGAAAACATAGAAATAAAATTCCCATGACAACAACAAAAAAGAATGATTAAATTAAAGATTCAATGTAAAGGCATGTTTCCACGAAGTTTAATCAGTGAGTTTAGTTAAAAGGGGGGAGGCGGATGTGCCACTTTTTGAAACCAAAACTAAAAGACAACAAAGGAACTCGACTAAAAAAAGAGTTACAGGTCTGAGATTTTGCATGGCAGTTGCTTTATAGGGGTACAATATGGAA